>OVAP01001342.1:0-24650 GCA_900406295.1 Aurinia saxatilis | reverse complement strand
GAACCAATTTAGAATTCTGTTTAAGTTGGAGTTTGTGTTGTTTAGAACCTGGATGNAGTAATTGGTATCACGAAAGTGAACCAATTTAGAATTCTGTTTAAGTTGGAGTTTGTGTTGTTTAGAACCTGGATGGTCATCCAGTTAAGTCCATTTATCTGCCATTGATATCCCCTAAGTCTAGCATTTTTATCCCATTGAATTTAAACAAGTAGTAATTTATTAAACCGACCAAAACCCCATTTGCATTCGATTTAGCTTAATAAGATAGTTTAGTAAGACATAGTGCAGCGGCTGGAACTTGTGGAATCGATCCTTAACTACTGCATCGACATTGTAGTTGTCAAGGTCTTAATTAGTTAAAAACACAACTTATTAAGATCCTTATAGATTTTCCCATACAAATGCTCACATATACCTGGTCTTGAAGTACCATAATTAAAGTGATGTGAAAGCGATTGATGATCTCTTTCATGATGGAAAGACGTAATTTTATATGACGAGAAGGAAAGTCAAGTTGGTAGTTTTTCCATGATAAGCTTTTAATAAGGCAACCAAAACACGCAATTGATAAACACGTAAGGAGAATGATGTAATTACGAATGACATATGAAGGTCTACCAGTCCCCAAAGTATTGATGATGCATAGATAAGACCGAGATAAGAAGATTGGTGTTGCTATAATTTCGTTCAAATGAAGATTAGAAGACTTACTTACCAAGGCGCTTCGAGGTACTACTTTTAAGAAATTACTCATCATACTGGACTACGTCGTCTTAAACATCTGAAATCATGTACTCATGAGGGGGAGTAAAAGCGAATATTGGAATTCATAAACTTATGAGAAAGAGCATAGACGCGCTGCACTCTTTTTCCTTTAATCATAGTTTTTTACATTAAATTTTTCTGGTAAAGTTTTAATTAGGCAGCATTTTACGCACATTAAAGATTAGTATTATGTAATGATGGTCATCTAAGGAGAAGTGTTATAAACTCATTTATGAATTCCTATAATAAGATCTATTAGTCTAAACCCATTAGAAGAATTAAACATAAACATTAATCTTGTATCTTATATAAAATTTGCCTCTTTATTATTCCCGTATCACTAATATTATTCACAATCGTATCACCTTATGGCTCTTTTGTACCTAAAAAGGAGATTTTTATTACCAGTGAGACTTGAACAATTATTGTTATATGATTGTTGACTTTTGAGAATATATTGTATCTATGTGAGATATATAGTGATGTTTTAGCAAGTACAAAATATGAAAGATGTGAAATTTTGGTAATTTTAATAGAAATACTCATTCAATTTATAAAATTCGGCAAATATCATCAGAGTTTCCTTATTTAATTGAATTCGTACAGCTTGTCTTATACTCTCCTCATATTTGGATAATTTGTCTGCCGTAGTATCACCTACATTTTCAACATTGAGTATTACAAAAAAGCCCAATTAAGAAGCTGTATGATAAATTTAATTAGGCCAATATTATTGACACGCCCAACTTCTCTTATATAATAACTCCTCCCCGTTGGAGGCCTCTCTTTAACTCTCATTTCTTCTTCTTCCTCTTTACTTCTTCTTCTCAAAACAGCACAGAAGAGAGCCATAACAATGGCGTACACGCAAGTACTTGTCCTCTTCGCTTCTGCATTACTCTTATCAATACTCTTCACAACCGTCGATTCCTCCAGGTAACATGGATCCATGTATAAAAATGTTATATTATAATAGTTGTTTTACGTGATCTGGTGAACAGAGAAGATCCAACAAAGTCAATTATACCCCTTTTCAATTGCGGATCAGCATAACGTGATTATACATTATAGATCCAAAGTGGATTAGTATGATTAAATGTAGTTTTGTCACAGGTCTAATGAAACATGGCATGAACATGCAGTCGAGAATCCAGAGGAAGTTGCTGCCATGTGAGTTTTTTCTGTTGCTTAAGAAATTACGTGTTTCAACTTTAATTAAATAATAATAATTATGATTATTGTCTGTTCTCAAATTAAATAGCATCTATTACGATTGAGGTGTGGCAAGTTCCTGTGAATAAGGTATAGTAAATCAAATTCTTTTTTTAAATGTTAAAAAAAAAAAACAAGAAACAGGTAAGTTGTATTTATGTGGAGCAGGGGTCACATGGGGGCATCTGTAAGAATTTTATACTTCATTTTCATATACTGGTCATTGGTCAAAAGGTCAATCCCCCATACCTCGATTCCATATTTTCGACCCTTTTATGCAATTTAACAGTTTTTAACTATAAGTATATTTTCTTGGTTCCTTCCCACTCTGTGAGTACAAGTCTAATTAACGAAAGTCTTTGTTTTAAAATCATTTGATGGCTTAGTTTAAAATTTGGATGTTATTTTTATTTTCAATCTTTATCATTATACCATTTCACATTTTGAGATATCAGGAGAAGAATAAGAAAATAGGTGTGAGTGAATAAATTGCTTGTGTGCTAGATTAGTGTTTCTTACTGAGCTTGTGGGTGGAGCAGACATGAAACATCATACGTTGCTCATTTTGGTTGAGTGTTGGTTTCTTCATTAAATTCAGTGTACCCCACCCATACATATTATTATTATTATCTAGCAGAGCTTGTGAAATTATTAGAGTCGAGAACACGTGTAATGTTTTTGTTTAAAAATACATGTGTAAATGTTCCAACACCTAATCTATTGGAACAGTGAATTGTCACATTCTTATTACCTCGTCGTTATCAGTAACAGTAATGACAACACCTTTGTTTTTTTTTTGCCGCACTTGGGTATATAGGTTAATAGTCACATTCTTATTACCTCGTCGTTATCAGTTGTCATGGTGATAATAGGACTGTGTCAATACTCAAGAGTGATAATCGAATTCTATTACATATACCTTAAGTATGTATTAGTGCTTAACTAATTGATGGGGTTGTTTTATACAGAAACAGCACGGCGCGGAGGAGATTAGGATATTTCTCGTGCTCAACCGGCAACCCAATCGACGATTGCTGGCGTTGTGACCGGAAATGGCAACTACGAAGAAAGCATCTTGCGAATTGCGCAATAGGGTTCGGGCGCAACGCAATCGGGGGGCGAGACGGTCGTTACTACGTGGTGAGCGACCCGGGAGACGACAACCCGGTTAACCCAGTACCGGGAACACTCCGCCACGCGGTGATCCAAGAGGAGCCTCTGTGGATCGTGTTCAAGCGCGACATGGTGATCACTCTGAAGCAGGAGTTGATCATGAACAGCTTCAAGACCATCGATGGTCGCGGAGTTAACGTCCACATCGCTAATGGCGCTTGCATCACCATCCAGTTCGTCACCAACATCATCATCCACGGCGTCCATATTCACGACTGCAAACCCACTGGGAATGCAATGGTTAGGAGCTCCCCCTCCCACTACGGCTGGAGGACCATGGCTGACGGAGATGGCATCTCCATCTTCGGATCCAGTCATATTTGGATCGACCACAACTCCCTCTCTAACTGCGCTGATGGCCTCATCGATGCTGTTATGTCTTCCACCGCCATCACCATCTCCAACAATTACTTCACTCACCACAATGAGGTTATGCTCCTCGGCCATAGTGATACCTACACTAGGGACAAGCTTATGCAGGTTACCATCGCTTACAACCACTTTGGTGAGGGTCTTATCCAGCGAATGCCTAGGTGCCGGCACGGATATTTTCATGTTGTGAACAATGACTACACCCACTGGGAAATGTATGCTATTGGTGGCA
Organism: Aurinia saxatilis; assembly: GCA_900406295.1. NCBI lineage: Eukaryota > Viridiplantae > Streptophyta > Magnoliopsida > Brassicales > Brassicaceae > Aurinia > Aurinia saxatilis. The sequence goes on along the minus strand of OVAP01001342.1, from coordinate 20,896 downwards.
GTGCCAGTCCCACTATCAACAGCCAGGGAAACAGATACCTTGCCCCGAGAAACCCATTTGCTAAAGAGGTCACAAAGAGAGATTATGCTGGGAAACGCCAATGGGAGCACTGGAACTGGAGATCCCAAGGAGACCTTTTCCTTAACGGAGCTTTCTTCACACGTTCTGGATCTGGACTTGGAGCCAGCTACGCTAGAGCTTCGAGTTTAGCAGCCAAATCCTCAGCCCTTGTTGGCACCATCACTTACAATGCCGGTGCTCTTAACTGCAGAGGTGGTCGCCGCTGCTAATACTTTTACTAGTTTTGTGTTCTCGCATTATACATGCCAATACCACTATTGATTATAATGTGGAGAGGCTTCATTTCAAAACTGCCTCAACTGTATTATAATGCTGTACCATTATATTTGATATTCTGATGTATCTATCAAAGGCAAACAATGTTGGGACTCTTCTTCTACTCTTTTTTAATTTCTTCTTACCGCCAGCATCATTAATAGAAACTTCAAATCCACCAATTCCTTAGACTTGAGTACTATCTTATACCTAGCACTTCTCGTAATGAGAAAGGGGGTGTGGCCGTGTGGGGTTATTTTGTGAATGGAATGGATTGAGAATAATGTGAAAGCGGTGGCACCACGTGAGAGGAGACAAGAAGCACATGAGAGCATATGAGACTGTAATGTAATAAAAGAAAGAAAGGGCCTTGGTTATCATTTTCATGTTACATTGTCTTTTGTTGATAAGATAGGTTTGGCCAATGCCTTGCTTCTCCTTGCTTAAATATTTGCTTCACCAAACTTTTTCTCCTATCTCAATTAGTTCTGTTTATTTCTAAGTGCTTAAGCAAATATTTGATTTCACAATTTGAAGAGTAGGGAGGTTTAACACCTACATATGCCAATATATCACACTATAAGCTACGTACCTTTTATAGGATATCTAACTAAATATACACTTTACATTCTCTTAGATTTGTATCTAGTCTAGAATAGTCAACTCGTGAGTATATATATACATGTGTAAACTCTCTATGTTAATAATACGATCAATATTCTACGTGATATCAAAACCCTAGATCCAAACATAAATTTTTATGTTTTTGCTCTGCCGCAACCAAAAATTGTTTTTTCTCTTCATTTTACTCTCTTTTTTGACAAACCAACATGACCAGACCTTCAACCGCCAAGTTAGCTCCGATCTACAACATCAAGGAACCCTCCAACTCCAACATCTCTCTCAATATTTGCGGCATCACAAAACTTACGACATTCAGCTACATTATCTGGAAGATCCAGGTTTACGCTTTGCTTGAGGCGCACGAACTACATCACTTCGTTGATGAAGATGATTCCACACCATCAACAACCATCACGACGGATGGTGTTGCACAGCCGAACTCATCATATGCTTCATAGAAGCGTCAAGACAAGATCCTCTTTAGCTCCCTCATCGGCTCTCTCTCCCTGCCCAAACAACCTATCGTCACTCGAGCAACAACATCTCGTGAGAATTGGCTCACCTTGGCTCGCACGTATGCCAATCCTTCTCGTGCTCACTTAAAGGATCTCAGGGACCAACTCAAATTCAATCCCAAAGGTACTCGCACTATCTCTGAATACATGCGTAGCATAATTATGACAACAGATCAGCTGGCTCTCCTTGGAGCCCAACTACCCCATGAGGATGTCCTTGCTAGCATCACTGGCGAACTTGGAGAGGAATATCGATCTGTCATCGACATAGTGAATGGTCGTGACAAGCCAATCACTATTGAAGAACTACATGAGAAACTTCTCAACAGAGAACACGCCATTGCTGCCCAAGCTGTTGCGACTGCTACGTTTATCCCACCCACTGAAAACGTGGCCGACCAAAGCTCGTCTTATCCATCCAACACCTCATATCGTGGAGACTACAACAAAGGTGGCTATCGTGGTAACCAAAACAGAAGAGGACATCATGGTGGCAACTCAAGAGGAGGAGGAAGCTCTCGTGGTGGTGGTTACCAAGGCAAATGCCAACTCTGTGGCACACATGGACATATTGCACGCAATTGTGCACAACTCTCCTATATGCAACCTCCCCACCAAAAATTTTCCCCTTGTTGCCCGCCTCCAGCTCAGTGGCCACATAACTCACAGCCCATGCCACCACATCAATGGAATTCTCAAGCTCATCCAACCACATTCTCTCCTCAACCGTGGAACTCTCAAGCTCACCATACTACATCCTCATCATCCTTTGCGGCCGATGGTTCATGGTAGCTCGACAGTGGAGCATCCCACCACATTGCTTCGGATCTTGCAAATCTTTCCCTCCACACTCCATATCATGGCACAGAGGATGTGACAATTGGAAAGAGTATGGGTCTTCCCATAACACATACGGGCTCGACTCATCTCCCCTCACACTCTCATACATTAATGTTATCCAATGTTCTATGTGTCCCATCTATCAAGAAGAATCTTATTTCGGTTAACAAGCTATGTAGAACTAACAATTTTTATGGTTCAAATCTGTCCTTATGACTTGTGAAGGATTTCAAGTCGGGAGCAACGGCTACTACAAGGACCAACCAATGATGGGATCTATGAGTGGCCGTCCATCTCCCCTGTTTCCATTTTTCAAGTTTCAGGTTTTTTTTGTACTAACCTCTTTAGCCGATTGGCATTCTAGGCGTGCTCATCCGTCTTTAGCAACTCTTAAACATATTATTTCCCGTCCATTTCTATCAGTTTCTCATATGTATCAAATTTTATTTCGGAATGCTTGATCATCTAATAAAAGTCATAAACTCTCTCAAAATCCATGAGCTCTTCTCGACCATTCGATTTAATATACAAATGTTTGGACCTCACCAATTCATTCAGTGGATATATACAAATATTATGTGATTTTTGTGGATCACTTCACACGCTATGTATGGTTTCATCCGCTCAAGAAGAAGTCAGATGTTATTCATGTGTTCAAACCGGTCAAGACAATAGTGGAGAATAAATTCGACTTTAAAATCAAGACACTTTACTCGGACAATGGAGGAGAGTTCATAGCTCTCGCGTCATTCCTAGCTGAACTTGGAATCACACACTTTACCACACCACTACATACTCTAGAGCATAATGGCAGACATCGGCACATAGTTGAGACTGGCTTGTCACTTCTCACTCACGCATCTATCCCATCTCATTACTGGAGCTATGCCTTTGCAGCATCGGTCTATCTCATCATCAGAATGCCCACACCGATAGTGGACAATAAGTCTCCTTACAACTACTTTTTGGAGAGGATCCTAACTACTCTATACTTCGTATCTTTGAGTGCCTACGTTACCCATGGTTGCGTCTGTATTCCTCACACAAACTAAGTCCACGATCCATACCCTATTTTTTCTTGGATATACTCTCACCCAAAGCGCCTATCTTTGTCTTGATCCAACTACTACTCGAGTCTATGTCTCCATACATTCTGAATTTCAAGAGTCAGTTTTCCATATAAGTCTTTAAGTGTCGTTCCTTTTGTGCCATCTGATGAATCTGTCCCCGATGTCATCCCCTCTGCTACTAATATTCCTATTTTTGATCCTTCCTTGCAGGCACCACTCTTAGACTCATCATCGGCCTCGTCTACGTGATATGAGCATGGAAGGCATCAAGGACTCAGAACATGCGGATGAGCTTGTAGCAGAGGAAGAGCTTGAACCAGAGATTGTAGCAGAGGATGAGCTTGAACCAGAGCTTATACCAGAAGATAAGCTTGAAGCAGAGGAGGCTCTACTAGTACCAGCTGGTCCAATGACTTGTTCCAGAGTTAAAGCACTCAACAAACCACTAGGAAGTTTGCTTGACATTTTTTGGAAACAAACGGAGAAACTACATAAGTTTGAACGGAATGTGAATCACACCACCCTGGTTTTGATTCAAGGAAAGTGAGTTCAACAATGGGTATGTGTTTAATTTTGTACTCTTTTCCTTGTCAGGTTTTATCCCACCGAGTTTTCTTGGCAAGGTGTTTAACGAGGCAAGTGATTCACATCGCAATAGCCCATTGTTGACTCAAAATGTGGCCAGTCATTTTATCACACGGGCAAGAGAAAAATAAGAGCAAAAAATTTCCTTATTTGATTTTTATGTTTATGTTTTCTTTTTCCTTTATTTTTAGACACCTAGGGTTTCTTATTTTGCTATTTAAACACTGTAAAACTCTACAGCAGCCTTATGCACATTTTTATGAAAAGAAACCCTTTTAAGTTTTCTTCTTTGTTGGTGAGTAATATCCAACAAGCTGTTAGTGTGTCATATCCTGCAACAACTCGTTTTCTTTGGTGTGTCATATCTAAAGAATTCGTGAGGAATATCATAAGCCTTTCACATCTCCTGTGAGACCATTCATGAAACTTCATTGCTTCCTGGTTGCAAAGGCTATCCCAAACTCAGCTCTGTGAGTCGATCCTTGGAGGAGTATGTTAAGTGGTATCAGAGCACATCCAGAAGTTGAGTTTTTCTTCTTTGCAAATCTGCTATTCTTATTTACTTTTGAATTCTCTTTGCTTAGATCCAAAACTGATTAGGTTTAGCTTGAAGAATATGTTTTAGGCAGTTAGTTTCATCATTGTTTCTGCTTTAAAATTTTACAAGAAAAAAAATAGAAAACTTGTTCCAGCCGTTAGTTTGCTAAAGAGAATTAGAGTTCTTAGTTTTGTTTTCTTATTTGGAATTTTTGTGGGAACCCCTTACTGCTGTTGTGCTTGATTTTGTTTCAGAAACATGGTAGAAGATGAAGCAGACTCTACTTTGTGATCAGGTTGTTTCTATCCTGCAAATTTCAATTCTGGTGTCGTGATTTTGTTTAGACGTTTTAGGCTTGATTATTTTTTTTTGAAATTGTTAAGTTCACTTTCTGATTCGTCTGAAGTTTTTTGAAATCGTGAAGTTCACTTTGTGAACTATAAGATACTGCATTCTCTCTTAATTCAGAAGAAAACACATTAACTTCCATATCTAATCAAATAGGGTTCACATAAACTGTTAGAGAAAAACTGGACTTTTCTGGGTTTAAGAGTTGTTCTCAGTTCTCCTTGTTGTGTTTTATTGATCATATTATTGCAGAGAACTGTTGATTCTGGTTTTTGTGATTTTATTATTGCAGAAACATGTCAGGAGAAGAAGAGTCAGCAATAAACATTCGGAACCGTTTGTTGATGGAAGCAATCACAGCTAGAATATAGCAAATGATGGACACTAAGGTGAATGCTCAGCGTCAAGAACTCTTGTACTCTGAAGATGAACGAAACTTGAGGAGGCAGAGAAGGTAATGAGAAAGAGAGCCAAGGAGAGAGAGCAATCTAGGGATCGAGAGACTCACACTTACTACAACAGTGAATCATCACGTAGTAGTGTAATAAGACAAAGACGTGCAAGGGAAGGCAAGAACCAACCGAGGGATGATTTTTATGGACTTAAACTGAGAATTCCATCGTTTCATGGAAAGAAAGATCCAGATGCTTATTTGAAGTGGGAGAAGAAAATAGAGCTGGTCTTCAATTGTCAGCATTATACAGAGACCAACAAAGTGAAGGTTGCTGCCACTGAATTTTATGACTATGCATTGAGCTGGTGGGATCAGATTGTAACTACAAGGAGGCGTAATGAAGAGTATCATGTGGAGAGTTGGACTGAGATGAAGAACCTCATGAGGAAAAGGTTTGTACCTAGCCATTACCATCATGAGCTTCATCAGAAGCTAAGGAGCTTGGCCCAAGGTAATCAGACAGTAGAAGAGTATTTTCAAGAGATGGAAAATTTGATGCTGCGAGCCAACATATCTGAGGACAGAGAGGCAACTATGTCAAGGTTTATGGGAGGTTTGAGCCGAGACATTCAAGACAGGCTGGAGACTCAACATTATGTGGAGCTAGAAGAGATGTTGCATAAGGCTATTATGTTCGAGCAGCAAGTTAAGAGAAAAAGCGTTACCAAGCTAGGCTATGGGTCTTCTAGATTTGGTTATCAACGTGAAGAGAGGCCTAGCTATCAGAAAGATGTCAATCCACATTCCAAACCAAAACCAGAAGCTCCAACAACCTTAGCTAATCAAGACATTAAGGGAAAGGTCAAGGAAGCTGCGACAAGGTTTAAAGAGTTTAGATGCTTCAAATGTCAAGGCAGAGGTCATTATGCCAATGAATGCTCTAACAAGAGGAAAATGATGCTTCTTGGCAATGGAGAGATTCAAACAGCTGATGAGTACTCAAGTTCAGAGGAACATGAAGAACAACCACCGATGGGAGAGCTGTTAGTAACAATGAGGTCTTTGAGCATACTTACCAAAGCTGAAGAACAGGAGCAAACATAAAATTTATTCCACACAATGTGTCTAGTTCAGGGGAAGGTTTGCAGCCTCATCATTGATGAAGAAAGCTGCACCAACGTGGCTAGTGAGATTATGGTCCAGAAATTGTGTCTAGAGAAAATCAAGCATCCAAAGCCTTACAAGCTTCATTTGCTCAACGACAATTGCGAGATGATGGTGAAGAGTCAAGTAAGGTCTGCTTAGCCATAGGAGGATATGAGGATGAAGTAGTTTGTGATGTATTGCCCATGGAGGTAAGTCATATTTTACTTGGAAGGCCTTTGCAATCAGATTGAAGAGTGGTTCATGATGGCTACATCAATCGCCATTCCTTTGAGTTTAAGGGCAGAAAAATGGTTTTGGTTCCCATGACTCCACCGAAGTCTATCAATATTAAATGAGCTTAAGGCGTAAGGAAGAATAAGAAGCTAAGCAATCAAGCATTCTGATTAAAGGGGGTAAAATTAAACATTCTTTAGTTTCCAAACAGCCTAAATTATTGTTTGTGTTTAAAGAAACTCTTATGAGTTTTACTGAACATGCACCGGTGCTGCCGAGTGAGATGACTAACATTTTGAAGGATTATCAAGATGTGTTCCCCGAGGACAATCCAACAGGTCTGCCACCTTTCAGAGGAATTGAGCATCAGATTGATTTTGTACTAGGAGCATCACTTCCAAACCGTCCAGCCTACAAAACCAACCCTATGGAAACAAAGGAGTTACAAAAGAAAATTGATGAGCTAATGGAGAAGGGCCACATCAGAGAAAGCATGAGTCCTTGTGTTGTATCTGTTCTGCTTGTTCCAAAGAAGGATGGAAGCTGGCGCATGTGTGTTGATTGCAGAGCCATCAACAACATAACGGTTAAGTATCGCCATCCTATTCCTAGATTAGATGACATGCTTGGTGAACTGCACGGCTCTAACATTTTCTCTAAGATTGATTTTAAGAGTGGTTATCACCAAATTAGGAGGAAAGAAGGGGATGAATGGAAAACATCGTTTAAAACTAAACATGGTTTGTATGAATGGTTAGTTATACCCTTTGGATTGACAATTGCATGAGGCTAATGAATCATGTTCTTAGAGCTTATATATGAGTCTTTGTTGTAGTGTATTTTGATGACATCTTAATCTACAACAAGAGCCTAGAAGAACATGTTAAGCATCTTAGGATGGTTTTAGACATTCTTAGGCAACATGAACTTTATACTAATCTGAAGAAATGCACTTTTTGTACGGATAACCTCGTCTTTCTAGATTTTTTTGTAAGTGCAGATGGCATTACTGTAGATGAAGAAAAGGTGAAAGCAATCCGAGAGTGGCCAAGCCCTAGGAACGTGAGTGAAGTGAGGAGTTTTCATGGGCTTGCTGGATTTTATAGGCGATTTGTAAGGGACTTCAGCACCATTCCTGCACCACTTATTGAAGTTATTAAGAAGGATGTTGGATTCAAATGGAATAAAGCATAAGAAGAGGCATTTCAGACCTTAAAGGAGAAGCTTACTCATTTTCTTGTTTTAAGTTTACCTGATTTTCTTAAAACCTTTGAAATCGAATGTGATGCCTCTGGAATATGTATTGGAGCTATTTTGATGCCTGATAAAAACCCAATAGCCTATTTCAGTGAGAAACTCGGAGGAGCTACTCTTAACTGTCCAACATATGAAAAAGAGTTGTATGCACTCGTTAGAGCCTTGCAAACTTGGCAAAATTATTTATGGCCTAAGGAGTTTGTCATGCATACTGATTATGAGTCTCTAAAGCACCTAAAAGGGCAGCACAAGCTCAATAAGAGATACGCCAGGTGGGTAGAGTTCATCGAGATATTTTCATATGTCATCAAATACAAACAAAGTAAGGATAATGTAGTTGTAGATGCATTATCCAAGAGGTACGCCTTACTCTCTACTCTTGAGGCCATATTGCTGGGTTTTGAGCAACTTAAATATCTCTATGAGAATGATTCGGATTTTGGAAAAATCTATAAAGATTGTGAAAAGTTTGCTGCTGGTCGATACTTTAAACATGAAGGTTTCTTATTCTATGATAACCATTTATGTGTGCCTTCTTGTTCTATGAGAGAGTTGCTTGTTAGGGAAGCCCATGGAGGAGGACTAATGGGGCATTTTGGAGTTGCTAAGACTCTTAAAGTTATGCAAGATCACTTCTATTTGCCGCACTTGACAAGAGATGCTGGACAACTTTGTGAAAGGTGCACAACATGTAAGCAAGCCAAGTCTAAGGTTCAACCCCACGGTTTGTATCATCCTTTACCTATTCCTGCGCATCATTGGACTGATATATCTATGGACTCTGTGGTTGGATTGCCTAGGACTAGGACAAGAAAGGATTCTATTTTTGTGGTGGTAGATAGATTTTTGAACATGGCACATTTCATACCATGTCACAAAACTGAGGATGCAATGCATGTAGTTAGCTTGTTTTTCAAGGAAATAGTTCGTTTGCATGACATGCCTAAAACCATCGTTTCGAACAGAGATACTAAGTTTCTTAGTTATATTTGGAAGACACTTTGGTCTAAGTTAGGAACTAAATTGTTATTTTCTACCACATGCCACCCCCAATCTGATGAGCAAACTGAAGTAGTTAATAGAAACTTGTCTACTCTTTTGAGTGCATTAATTAAGAAGAACTTGAAAAGTTGGGAAGATTGCTTACCACATGTAGAATTTGCATACAATCATTATGTGCATTCTGCTTCTAAGTACTCTCCATTTCAGATTGTTTATGGTTTTAAACCTATTTCCCCTTTGGATCTAATGCCTCTACCTGTAAGTGAAAGATCTAGCTTAGATGGAAAGAGGAAGGCTGACCTTGTCCAACAGATTCATGAGAAAGCGAAGAGTAACATAGAAGAGAAAACCAAGCATTATGCTAAGCATGCAAATAGAAGGAGACGTGAAATGCTCTTTAAAGAGGGAGATCAAGTTTGGGTACACCTAAGGAAGGAACGATTCCCAGTAGAAAGGAAGTCTAAGCTCATGCCAAGGATTGATGGTCCTTTCATGATAATCAAGAAGATCAATGACAATGCCTATCAACTCGACCTTCAAAGTAAGTATAATGTAAGCTAAAGCTTCAGTGTTGCTGACTTGGTCCCTTTCATTGCAGATGAACCAGAATTGAGGTAAAATCTTTTTCAAGAGGGAGGGGATGATTTGAGAACGGAAGGCTTCAAGGAATTGGAACATGCGGATGAGCTTGTAGCAGAGGAAGATCTTGAACCAGAGCTTGTAGCACAGAATGAGCTTGAACCAGAGCTTATACCAGAAGATAAGCTTGAAGCAGAAGAGGCCCTACTAGTACCAGCTAGTCCAATGACTCGTTCTAGAGCTAAAGCATTCAACAAAGCACTTGGAGGTTTGCTTGACATCTTTTTAAAACAAACAGAGAAACTACATAAGTTTGAAGAGAATGTGAATCACACCACCCTGGTTTTGATTCAAGGACAGTGAGTTCAACAATGGGTATGTGTTTCATTTTGTACTCTTTTCCTTGTCAGGTTTTATCCCACAAGGTTTTCTTGGCAAGGTTTTTAACGAGGCAAGTGATACTCATCGCAATAGCCCATTGTTGACTTAAAATGTGGCCAATCATTCTATCACACTACCAAGAGTAAAATAAGAGTAAAAACTTTCCTTATTTGATTTTTATTTTTGTTTTCTTTTTCCTTTATTTTCAGACACCTAGGCCTTCTTATTTTGCTATTTAAACACTGTAAAACTCTACAACAGGCTTATGCACATTTTTATGAAAAGAAACCCTTTGAGTTTTGTTCTTTGTTGGTGACTAATACCCAGCAAGGTGTTGGTGTGTCATATCCTGCAGCAACTCATTTTCTTTAGTGTGTCATATCCAAAACATTCGTGAGGAATATCAGAAGCCTTCCACATCTTCTGTGAGACCATTCAATCCACATCCTTTGATTCTTGAAACTTCATTGTTTTCTGGTTGCAAAGACTATCCTAAACTCAGCTCTGTGAGTCGATCCTTGGAGGAGTGTGTTACTACGGCTTCCCGACTTGTGGTTCATCAACACCAAATGTAGCGGCCACTCCTGGTATAACTCCAACAACAACAACTGACTTGATTCCACCACCAACTGCTGTGACACAAGCTGCTTCTCCTGCTGAACCAAAACAACAGCAGCGAATGGTCACCCGCTCTATGAATCAAATCTTCAAACCCAACAAGAAGTATGGGCTCACGGCTATTCTCTCTGAAATTGAAGCAGCGACAGTTACTCAAGCACTCCGAGATGAAAAATGGCGCCGCTCCATGAGTTCAGAGTATGATGTAGTTGAAGCAGCGACAGTTACTCAAGCACCTCCTGACCAAGCTCTAAATGTAGTTGGATGTAAATAGATATTCCTAATCAAGCGACTCCCACATTGTACAATTGAGCGCTGTAAATCTCGCCTTGTTGTGAAGGGCTTTCATCAACGCCCTGAATTTGACTTTGAGGAAACCTTTAGTTATGTTGTCAAACATGCTAAAATTCACCTGGTATTTCATCCTGCTGTCACCCACAATTGGCATCTTCGTCAACTTGATGTCAACAATGCATTTATTTAAAGCACACTAGATGAAGAAGTCTACAGGATGCAGCCCCTGATTTTGTGGATCGTGATAAAACAAAATATGTGTGTCGTCTCCATAAAGCGATTTATGGTTTGGAGCAGGCACCGCGTGCTTAATACAATAAACTTCCGTCCTTTTTTACGGTCAGTAGGGTTTGTTCAATCACTTGCAGATACATCTCTTTATATCCTTCATCATGGATCAGTGTTGATTCATGTTCTGGTATATGTTGACGACATTGTCATAACTGGCAGTTGTGAGGTCACGATCACACGTATTCTTGCTGCTCTCTATGTTCCCTTCTCCCTCAAGGACTTAAGTCAATTGTCTTACTTCCTTGGCATTATAGTTTATCGCACAGTTGCTGGAATTCGTCTTACACAATAGAAATACACCACTGACCTCCTAGCTCGTCTTCATATGTCCAGTGCTAAACCTGTCACCACACCTCTCGCTTCAACACAAGCACTTACACTTGCTGGCACCAAACTGTCTAATCCCACGGAGTATCGTGCGGTCGTTGGGAGCCTTCAACACATCACTGTGACTAGACTGGACATAGCCTTTGCTGTCAATAACCTGTCACAATTTATGCATTGTCCGACGACTGATCATTGGGAAGCAGAGAAAAGGTTTCTTCGTCACTTGGCGGGCATGGGAACTCATGGTATATTCCTTGATGCTCGTTCTCCACTTCATCTCCATGCTTATTCTGATGTGGATTGGGCTAGCAACAAAAATGGTTATTTTCTACTGATGGGTACATTGTTTGCACTGGGAAGAATCTTATCTCTTGGTCCTTGATGGGGATTTAGTTTTCGTCCAAAATATTTCTTGCAAGCACACACGTCTCGCAGTAGTACTTAGGGATTGTATCCACAAAGAGAAAAGTTTACGCAGTAGCACGTCCATGTTCACTCGAGCTAAGCAACAAAATGAGATGGTTTTGGTTTTGGTCGATCGACAATATGAACTAGTCAATCAATCGGGACACATTTCAGTCGATAGCAGAATATGCGGTCGATCGGTCAATGCCTGAAAATGTTAAAAACAAATAAAACGTGAGAGAATTCAATAATAAAAGGTGTTAGGAAGTCATACAATGCATCAGAGGATCACGGTTTGAATTATTCAGGATAGTAATTAATGTAAACCCTAGTTTAGGATATATAGTTGAAATCACTATTCATTGACTATCCTTATGGTCACGCTTAGCCAGTCTAGTTCAATTGGTATTCGAATTAATTCTAACATATATCTTTTCAGAAAGAGAACCTATGGGCTGATCAACCACTTACTCTAGACATTAAGTTTAGGAAATCAAATTATACTAAACTATAAATAGTAAATCTTTCATTATCAAGTTCTGGATCTCCTACTCTAAGTGGTGTATTAGTAGCAGATTTATCGTATGATTATATTAAGATCTTATATGAAAGTAAGCCTATACATTAATCATTACACAATCCTATTGCCTATCTACCAAACCATGATTCCTCCTAGCAAAACCTTGTTCCTAACTAAAAGATTACTTAGACATAGCAAGAGTAACCATTATGACAATGAAAATTGCTTATTATAAATAAGAGTTTAGAATAGCTTCTCTGGAATGCAGAGATTAGAAACTTCATCCTTGAAGCAATGATCAAAGCAACAATGAAAAGAAGAAACTATAAGAAACTGATAAACTATTTAGCCTGGATGCCGAAAAGGTTTTGAGTGTTTTCTGATGATTCTCTCTGGCTTCAGTCGTCTGTATTTAAATAGGAGAGAGTCGGGTAGTGGGTCGAGACGAACCAAGAGGAAGATTTGGATAAAAATACAAATATATGTGATTATCCTCTATGAATCGATCAGTCGCCGCTATCCTGACCGATCGGTGGATATCTTTAAATATGATTATGAAGATTCAATATCTTCAGTGATTATCTCCAGCGTATTCTGACAACTCCCCAAATGCAACGGTCCTTGTCTGAATTTGTTCTCGAAGCTTCCTTGAGATAACGGGCTTTGATCGATCGGTGGATCTCCGGTCCGATCGATTGGGCCTTCATTTCATGCGGGCTTCTGGATACACCTTCAATGATTTGGGCTTAAATTCTTACTCCTAAGCGCTAATGACTTGATTCCAAGCCCATGTGACAGCTAACTCACGTGGCTTGATTTTCCTAACTCCTCACTTCAATCCAAAATAAACATATTCTTCATATGGGTCAAGACTTCTGATGTTAATTTGTTGGACTTGGTAGACAATGCCCATTTGCGACCTAAAATGCATTGTTTTCACAGAAACACTTTGCAAACAGAAAAATGTGAAATCCATTGGTTTATGTTTCAAATCAAATAGTTTCTTCGTTAAAAACACAAAAGATCTTATCAAAAAGCGGTAAAATATCATCCCTATCAAATCCCCCAGACTTAGATTTGTTCGTCCTCGAACAAATCCATTGCTAATATGGAAAATAAGTTAAAACGTTAGGAACTCACTTATTTGCATCACAACTTAGAGGTGCAACTTCGTGATGGTCGTCTCGACAATTCTGCCAAAAGTTCTCATCTCATACTCCCACCAAAACTCTTCCAACTTGTCCAACATGAATCTCAACCTGCAAAATACCCTAACTGTACCAAAATCCGACTCTCTACATTCATTTATATTGTGTGAGCTTTCTCACTGGAAAATATCAGCTAGGTAAAATATGCTAGGTGTGTAATGAGAGGGGTCTAATATTTAGAGGTGAGGTTAGTGTGTTTAGGGTTTACCGTACTAAAGAGAAATGCGATATGTTTGCAAAAAAGCAAGAGAGATTGGACCGCTTGATGGCACAGTTCCCCAATCACTGTCTCCTTATCTCGGCTCGTTATCCCTCTAGTCTAATACCTCCAGCAAGAAACATTTATAATCCGGTTTAGGTTCAAATAAAATAGAGTCAGAAATCAGAGTTAAAAGTACGTGCAAACCGAGATGTGTTGGGGAAGCTTGAGTATGGGGTTTCTGAAACAAGTGCCTCGGGGCAGTCTTGGAAAGATGGTCACTATGCCACAGTCCAGCTGTGAGTAAGGTCCTTATTCTAGACATGGGTTGACTCAATAAAACACTTTTGACTCGATAATTTTATTTTTAATGGGTGTAAAAGTACGTCAAAAGAAACAAACAAGTTAGATAACGAGGAATACCCCCCAGACTTGAATAACATCGTCCTCGATGTTGTTAAGCTGTGAAAACAAAATGGGAATTGAAATGGATTGAAATAGAAATGAAAGATGGTTACCTCGTTGTCTTCGAGTGTATCGAATGACATTCCTTGTCTTATTAGAATTGAAAGGACTTTACAGGGAATAGGAGAGGATTTATACCTGACGACATCAATATATCATCATCTGTCGTGTTAAATTGAGGAAGTGTTCATCATTTTGAGTCTTCATCGATCGATACAGTCATCAATCGATCGAATCACAATGTGATTCTCCTAATTTTTTACTCTATTTCGATTAGTGTTGAAGTACACACCATTTCCCCGGATCACCAGTTGATTTAAATCAGTGGCCTCTGGTTTTTCATTGAGATAGTGAAATGAAGCTTGAATATCTTAGCCTCTTCTCTGACCTGCTTTAGCCTCCTTTCTCATGTCCCTTAGTCTTGGAAGGTTCTGAGTTGTAGCTAGGTAGAAGACTTTCTTGTTGAGGAGGGCCAAGCAAATATTCTTTTCTAGCATGTCGATTTGAGCTCCCGTAGAGGCAAGGAATGGTCTTCTAAGTATCAGTGGTGCCTATGATCTCTGATCAGTATTCATTATCAAGAAATCAGTGGGTATGAAACATCGATCTATGTGTACCATGATGATGTTCACATATCCTAGCACATTCCCTTGTGATGCATCCACAAGCATGATGGACTTCATGAGTGGCTCGAAATCCTAAATCCTCAATGAGTATGCATCCTTACTCGACATCATGCTCATGCAAGCTCTTGTATCGCACAATGCAGTTGGAAACTCTCTAACATTTATTGTGATTGGTATGATGTACCTTTCTGGGTCACCTTTCTTAAAGATCATGCACAACTGAGGTTTGCTCTCCTTTCTTACTTTGAGAAAGAGCTCCCTTATGTCAGTCATGGGCCAATTTTCCAAATACTCATGCAGAGGGTGTGTCTTCATGGCCTCAGTGAAAGTAACCCTTGGGGGAATCTTCCTGACCTCCCTTACAAAGTACCTCATCTACTTCTCGGTAAGCTCCCCAACTCCTGCTTGTATGGAGGGTTCTGAGTATGACGACTATTCTTCCAAGTTCTCAGAGTTTTCTTCCCCTGGCATCCAATCAAGCATATTGATGTGCACGAATGCTTTCTCCATGTCTCCTTGTGGCATTTTCTCTGATGATCAATCGATGACATCCTCTGCGATCAGTCGATGCGGGCCTCTGGACTCCTCCTCAATCTTCATGAACGTCAAGGGTAATGGAGCCGCTGCAGAGTTGTTCCCCAAAAATAGGTTGGTGAAGTTTTCTAAAGTTTCAACATTGGTGTTGAGGACCTCTATGAATGCATATTCCCTAGCATTGAACTCCCTAAGCGCCTCGTCCAAATGTTCCAACTTCTTGTGTATGTTGTTGCTCGTCTCTATGAGCTTCACTTCAAGTGTGTCGATGGCTCTGACGTTGTGGGGGTCCGATTCTACCCCGTCAAGATTTATATTTAGAAAATAATCTTGAAGTATTTTCCTAGCTGATGAACAATGTTCAGCCTAGCTGAAAATACTTACACTCGAAATTCGCCTAGCTGGATTTCTGCCTAGCTGAAATCTTGCCTAGCTGAAAATACTTGTTCATAACTTCCTAGTTGGATTTCTGTCTAGCTGAAATCCATCGCAGTCAGAACTTGCCTAGCTGGATTTCTGCCTAGCTGAAATCTTGCCTAGCTGAAAATGCTTATACAGAAAACGCCTAGCTGAAAGTCCAGCTCGTCAGGATTTTCCTAGCTGAAATCATGCATAGCTGAAGTACAGATCGCAAACATTCGACGACTAACCAAAGTGAATGACGACACTTATGACCAAACGACTAAAAACTGGCGCGAAGCGTGAGGTCCGACCCGAGCTCGAGATCCAACCCGAGCTGGGGGGGAGTCAGTTGATCCGACCGGGCTACGTCGTGGGCCGACCTGGACCCTCGACACCAGGTGAGCCGAGCTGAAGCTTTCTGCGGGACATGGGCTGACCCGGATCTCTCAATGGGCCGAGCTGAGCTCCCTTCGACATACCTTGGGTTGAGCTGGACAAGGATTCCTCATCACGAGATGGGTCGGGCTCGTGACAATTAGCTGAACGATGCAACCGCCGGTTTGGATAAACATGAATTGTGAGCGGATCTAAGTGATAAGGAAGGAAATTGAAGATAAGTACGAATTTTCTTTATTCTTGTTCAGCTAGGGTTTGGTTGTAATCTCTATATAATGGGAACTAGTCATTCATTTTAGGGGGATCTTTTTTCCACCCGAGAAAACACTGAGACTTTCTCTTGCTATCTTTGTACTTCAGCAATAAAGCAAACACTTAAACACATTTTTTGTCTCTGATTATTCGCATCTATAGAAAGTTACGAATCCGTAAAAGTTACTTTACAAGTCTTTGGTTGTGAGAATTTTGGCTCTCACAATTTGGCGCCGACTGTGGGGACTTCATAACTTTCTGATTCAAAGAATTTTCGGATCACGAACCACACTATAATGGTAGATCCAACCACCTCACATCCTGCTACAAACACTGACAAACCGTTCGACATGCCCAATGAAATCACCATCGTGCCACCTACCGGAAATAATCCGCCCGGCGCGACCATCATCGGAGTCACGAATCCACCTCCTAGAACCGATGCTAACCTGACGGCCGAACCGGCGACTCTAACACTGTAACAGCGATACTCGAAAGGCTAGCCAGGAGGGCAGACGAGCAAGACAAGGTCAACCTCACACTAATGGAAAAGGTGGGAGCGCTTTCAGACGTGCCGCAAGCCCGAAAGGCGACGAGGAATATCACTTTTACCCCACGTCGCTTGGAGTACTCGTCTCCTGGAGGGGAGTGCCAGCCGAGCAACATGTGCCCCCAAACTCCTGCCAGAGCCAACGCTGATCATCCACTAATGCTTGACCGCCAGGAGAGACTGGCCGGCGACAACATACACCCCCTGGTCCACCAAACTGCAGGGACATACCGACACTCGAGGACGGCAAAATTGACCAGATGTTGGACCGGACCAGGTGTCAGACCACCATTCGTGACAGAACTGTAGCAGACCAGCACGAAGAGGATGGTCAGTATGACGACTTCGAGGATGAAGACTACTACTCCGCCCAGAAGGCAGAAATTGCGGAGATGAAAGCTTCATTGCTAGAGCCAAGGCGACTGTGCGAGCAGTTCAAACAGAGGTTCACATGGCGACGTGCAAAGGACCTGAGATCAACCGCGTTCTTGAGGAGACCCAGATGGCTCCATTCACGCCTCGCATCACTGGAGCAAGAATTCCTAGCCCTGGGAAGGTCAGAATTCCGGAATACAAAGGCACCACAGACCCAAAGAGGCATCTCACGGCGTTCGCCATAGCTATGAACCGTGCCAACTTCCCTCCGGGACAGAAGAACGCCGGATTTTGCTTGCTTTTTGTGGAGTACCTGAAGGGAACGACACTTCAGTGGTTCACTTGATTCCCTCGAAACTCGATTGACAGCTTCGACGAACTCTCGACGGCTTTCTTGAAGCAGTATTCAATATTCATGGGAGAAGACACAAGCAATGTTGAAGTTCATCGTGAAGTTCAAGTTCATCCTCTCGTAGGTTGATGGCATCAGCAATGCAGCTGCGTTAAGGGCTTTGAAACAGGAGTTATGGTACACGTCTGAGTATCGCAAGGACATCGTTACCAAAAAACCGGCAACCATCCAAGACGCGCTTCACCGAGCCAACGGCTTCCTTGTGCAAGAAGTGGAGATGGAAGTTCTCAGAGCAAGGCACAACGCGCAACTCAATGCAGCATCGAAAAATGCACCAGCGGCCGGGAACCAACGAAGCAGGACAAAGTCATCATCCACATTGTACATGCACCACGAAGGCTCAGGACTCACCGGTGCTCATAACTACCAAGTCAATGACAGTCAAGACGCCGGTAAAGGGCGCACCGCGGTAGCGGAAAAGGTTCGGTCGAGGTAGAGGACAGTCCAACGTCTGGACCCAGAATCAAAACTCGCATGACTAAAATTCTTACTGCGAGTATCACAAGGACATCGGACATTCGACTTCAAAATGTTGAGCCCTCGCCATGAGGCTCGTAGAAAAGATGGCTACCGGCAAGTTAAAGGGCAATATCAGCATCGACGATTTTGAATCCCCGACAAAGAAAGGCAACCAGTCAGCCGCAGCCCCACAAGAGGAAGATAAAACAAACGTGCATGACAAGGGGTAGATGACCAGCACGGAGGCTATTTTCTCCATTAAGGCCTTCCGATTACTGCATGGACACTGTTTCCTCCATTAAGGCCTTCCAAAGGAGCGCCGACTCAATCCCTCGAGGGTTTAGTGAGCCCGACTCATCTAACGACTCATCTCACATGATTTACTTTGAAGAGAGAGATGCCGCCGGAATCAACCACCTGTATAACGACTCACTGGTCATAGAACTGATTGTCAACAACTATGACGTGGCAAGGGTACTGATTAAGACATTGAGCTTAGTAGACGTAATTTTTCGTGAGATATTGAGGAAAATGAACGTCGGATTATCCGAGATCGTAGCAGAACCAAAACCCTTAATTGGATTCTCAGGCAAAACGACCATGACTCTTGGCACCATCAAGCTTCCAGCCACTGCTGGCGGAGTCACCAAGATTGTCAACTTCTCGGTGGCCGACCACCTCACGATTTACAATCTGATTTTGGACACCCCTTGGATGCACCAGATGAAAGCAATCCCATCCACTTATCACCTCTGTGTTATGTTCCCAACCCAAAGAGGAATCAAGACTATCTGCGGCAGTCAGAGGGAGTCTCGTGTCTGTAGTGTTGCCCGATCATGAGCTCAGAATGCCGGTGACGGATAGAACAAATGACGATAAAAAGAAGAAGGCCAAGATCTCGCGCGACAGGGAGAAACATCTCTCTCAACGCTTATAGCAATTACAGATCACGGAGGCCCGCAAAGAAAGCCTGACACAAACTTCTTGAAAGAGAACATTAACACCTTTGCATTTACGGCTAAAGACATGCCAGGGATCAGCATAGATGTGGCTTGTCACGAACTAAATTTAGACCCGACTTTCAAGCCGATGAAACAAAAGAGGCAAAAATTGGGCCCGATCTCGCAAAAGCTGCCAATGATGAAGTTGAGAGGTTATTGAAAGTAGGTTCAATCACCGAGACGAAGTACCCCGACTGGCTCGCTAACCCCGTTGTTGTAAAGAAGAAGAACGGCAAATGGAGAATTTGCACGGACTTCACCGATTTAAACAAGGCATGCCCAAAGGATAGCTTCTCGCTACCACATATCGATAGATTAGTTGAAGCAACTTCCAGCAAGCAACTTCTCTTCTTCATGGATGCATTTTCTGGGTATAACCAAATCCGTATGCATCCAGATGACCGCGAGAAGACTGCCTTCATCACAGATCACATCATCTATTGTTATAAGGTGATGCCCTTCGGACTGAAAAACGCAGGAGCAACATATCAGCGTTTGGTTAACAAAATGTTCGCGGCACAACTTGGGAAGACGATGGAAGTATATATCGATGATATGCTGGTAAAATCTCTTTAAGAAGAAGATCATGTGACTCACTTGCAAGACTGCTTCGATCTCGCAGACTTCTTCAAAGAGACTTCTTGAAAGAGAACATTAACACCTTTGCATTTGCGGCTAAATACATGCCAGGGATCAGCATAGATGCGGCTTGTCACAAACTAAATTTAGACCCGGCTTTCAAGCCGGTGAAACAAAAGAGGCGAAAATTGGGCCCGATCTCGCAAAAGCTGTCAATGATGAAGTTGAGAGGTTATTGAAAGTAGGTTCAATCACCGAGACGAATTACCCCGACTGGCTCACTAACCCCGTTGTTGTAAAGAAGAAGAACAGGAAATGGAGAGTTTGCACGGACTTCACCAATTTGAACAAGGCATGCCCAAAGGATAGCTTCCCGCTACCACATATCGATAGATTAGTTGAAGCAACTTCCAGCAAGCAACATCTCTTCTTCATGGATGCGTTTTCTGGGTATAACCAAATCCTTATGCATCCAGATGACCGCGAGAAGACCGCCTTCATCACAGATCGCATCATCTATTGTTATAAGGTGATGCCCTTCGGACTGAAAAACGCAGGAGCAACATACCAGCGTTTGGTTAACAAAATGTTCGCGGAACAACTTGGGAAGACCATGGAAGTATATATCGATGATATGCTGGTAAAATCTCTTTAAGAAGAAGATCATGTGACTCACTTGCAAGACTGCTTCGCGCAGCTTAATGACATGGATGAAAACCTTATTCAAGATAAATTCCTTGACTACCTATCAATATAGTATAGCTAAAGGTCGAATCCACAAATCTCAAAGCTTACACTAAAGTCTAATAAATGATCAAACTTAGCTAAAATAATAAAAAAAATGGGGGGTTTTGTATTCTAATTTTTCTACTCTTTAAATTTAATAAATAAAGAAGCGTTAAACCTAGGAAAAATCTTAGGAATTATGAACAAATATTAGACATCTACTTGGTTTTTATTAAGAACAATCTTTGACTCAAACATAAACATAGAATTGATCCACTTTCGTAACATCAATCACTTTCCTAAGCAATCTAGATATATAAACTCTCGTATGAATCTAGAATTGGCTAGGAAGCACTGAGAATGGGTTTGATAAGTCTACAATTTGCCTTAGCATCAGCTTTCGTTGGC
>OVAP01001341.1:7276-24654 GCA_900406295.1 Aurinia saxatilis | reverse complement strand
AGAAGCGATTAAGAGCTTCAAAGAGTAAACACTCGGTTTCTATTTCAATTCTAAAATGTCTATTTTACAATGAATCAAGAGCTGAGCTTTTATAGGCTCGAAATACAGCTTCTCTAAAGTCTAAAACAAGAAAGAAAATCATAAAATTGAATAAAAACTAGCCGTTGGAAGTTGATCATAAAATATGTCCAAATAAGGCAAGTTGATAATTCTTGAGTCTTGAAAGCTTTGGCTGAAATAAGTGCAGTTTTGGAACGTCTAGATGCACTGAAAATATGTCTTCAAAAACATAGTAGTAATCTTCATAATAGAGCCGTTGCTGATTAATCTTCTTTGGTTCCAAAAATGGCAAGTAATGGCTATGTAGGTTCTCATGTTGTAAGGTGCACCAAGACTCGTGTGGTAAAGCTTCTTTCTGGTCTAGAGTATCTCCTGGTTCCAAATGAAAGTAGGGAATCGTGTCTTCAAAAGGGAAGAGGAAACTTTTCTTATTTAGATCTGAGTGGCTCCGCGGAAAGGTATCAAAGGGTGGCTTGGATTTGGGTCTTCTCCTGGGTGGTTCTCCTTGAGCTGAGTCTTCTTGATGGATTGAATGAGTGTGTGGAATCATTAATATGATGGGCTTTTCGTGGCTGGTTTGGAATCCAACAAAACAAGTCGATAAGTCTTCTTGTACTACCGTTTGTGCCAGTATCTGAGTTAGCATATGTTGTTTGTCTTTTTGGCCAAGACCTATAATGTCTTCTTCATAATCTCCCATATGATGAATATTTGTGCTCCTGAATCTCGTTGGTGGCAGATTAGGGACAAAAGGCTTCTGATATACTTCTCGTGCTACTTCATGAGGTAGCTCAACTGCCAGTTGTTGATGATAATATGTATCAGCTTCTTGCACCACTTTTTGTGCTTGATTCTGTGGGATGACCTCATCAGGTAGGTAACAAAAGTGTACAAAACAACTAGTCCAAATATTCCAACTCTAAACGTTGGTGTAACCAAGACGGGCCATTCCTAGCAATATATGATTGATAACGGTGCTCTCTTGTTACACTTGTTGCTATGCTGATCGTGACTTGATTTGCGGTGTGATCTGAACATAATAGGGACCAACCAGAGATAGAGTGGAGTGCTAAAAAGGCCCTACCCAACAACGATCTAACCACTGGAAATTGCGTCAGATGCGTTAAAGCGTCCACTAGTTGATGATCCGAGGATTCGAAGACAATATGTTGCACATGCAAATCAGCCAAACAAGTGGCTGCCCATATAAAGCCTTCAAGGGCTGCCTCTAGTTTGGACATCATACTTGCGAAAGCGTTCCTCCCATGTAGAAGCGGGATTCCGTGATTATTGCGTACAATCCACCCAGTCCCACAAAGGCGATTAGGATGTAGCCATGAAGTCGCAAGATTGCATTTGACCATGGGGTCTATCGGTTTTTTCCACTTAGAAACTCCCACCGGCTCAGGCGGCACGGTCTCACGCACTACCGACCACTCCTGGAAATCATCTTTAGCACGTTGAAGAATAAGGTTCGCTGTCCATACGTTTTGCTAAAAAACAAGGACATTTCTTGCTTTCCATATCTGCCATAATACCCATGGAAAAGAGATATCTACTTCACCTGGAGGAGGATGATTGACAAGATAATGGAGATTTAAGAACGTCGAGACTGGGAAAAACCCATTAGGTGGAATATCAAGACCTGATAAATCCCACACCTCTGTAGCACGAGGGCAATGAAACATCATATGTGATATAGTTTCATTGGCTCCCCACATGCTGGGCATATAGGGTCCACTGAGAAATCATCTTAACTTTTATTTTGTTTGCTTTTGTTTTCTTTTTGTTTAGAATAACGTAAAAACATACATTACTACCAAATTTATGCGGTTTTTTTGTTTACTCCTCCTTATTGAACTCAACATCATTCACAACCACATCAGTAGTGAAACCTCTGACCTAATAATCAAACGGTTACTGAATCTGTCTCGTGTTTCTTTTTGCTAGCCTCTTCCCTTCGTTGAATGGTAAGCCGTTAGAGATTGTTGTAATGTTGTGAATCTTTTGAGTTTTGACTTCGGAGTTCGGACTAGGAATGTGGTTTAACTTCTTTTGGGATAATTTGTTATTAATATTGGGCTATAATCTAACAAAGCCCATGGTATGATTATCAGGCTTTCTCATATTCTTGGTTAGCCACATATAGGCCAATTTAAGCATCCTGTTTGGGACCAACCTATAAAGGAACAAATGATTCAAAACAAACTATTATTCCATTTACGTGATATGATTAAAGAAGCCGCGGGGAGAGGAAGAATTCCATTGCATGTGAGTTTGATGCGACTTTTAGAAACTGATGTGATCAAAGACAAAAATGATTAAGGTTGGTCCCATAGATATTTAGATGTGTAAGTTTGTGTTTAGTGCCTTTATATGTTGAAAAGTTTATTCTTTAATGGAGTTTTATGTCCCTATAGTCTCCATCAATGCTTAAGGTCCTCATAATAATATAACGCAAATTCTGAGGTCTATTATCTCTAAATCTCCTTGACTTGTTTTCGTTCTTCTAACTATTTTCCCAGTAAAATTAGCAATTTTTGTGAATTTTTTTGAGAGTTCTGAATCAAATCAAACAGACTAAAACGAATAACTAACAAAGATTAAAGCAAACAAAATTAGGAAGAACAAAGCAATTTTTTGTGATTTATGGACATATTTGTTCTCGGGTATCGCAGTTATAAATATACCTTCTTTTGTCAACTGAATTGCATTAATTAAAAAGATAGTGTCCAAACATTTTTTTTTTTTGTCACAAAGATATTATTCAAAAAGTGTCCAAACATTACAAAGCATTTTTTTTCTTGGAAAACGTTTTCTATTAAAAGCAATAAACCGGTTACAAATGCATAACCAAATAGAACCACTCGGGTAACAAAACTAAATCTAAAACCAATTCGTTCTACAAACTAAGAAATCCTATATTTTAAAGAGATCGCCGTCGAAATCTTTATCTTACTACCATGAAAGAAGACACGCCGGCGAGTCTCCAAATAAGAACCGTCGAGAGAGTTCTCTTTCGGCAGTCGAAAGATAGCACATCAGAACAGAGGGAGCCACCGATTGGTTGAGAGTAGAATGAGGTAGGAGGAGAAGTAGCACCCTCCACGCGCCGAGAAGAAAACCCTAATCAGAAACTGGTGAAAACTGAGAGAGGAGCCGATTTTGACTGCAAAAGAGTTCCTTACCGTAGTTTGAGTGGCAGAAAAGCTCCTTAAACACGCCTCATCCGGTGATAGATACCCACCTCTGTCGCTTCTGTCCCGCCACCAACTCCTAATGTTGAGATCAGATGCCAAGAAATCCAGAGGCCTCCACTGTCGCATACCAGCTCATCTTGTCTCTGGTCCACCACATCAGGGTCGCCGCCGAAGAGGAAAACAAAGATCTAAGGAATGTAACCCAAGACAAATTTAGAGATGACGAAGAGGAAGAGAGAAGGTGGATAAGAGGAAAATAGATCGGGGGCTCTCCGACAAATAAAAAGATCACCAGACAGGCAAAACAGAGAAGGCAGCAAAGGAAGAACTAGGGCGAACTCTATGGGAGAAGAGAGTGAAGAGAGTATTTTCTCTCTTGTCTCTCTTGTCTAACATTACAAATTTGAAACAAGAAAAAAATGAAACTAAGGACTAAAACCCCAAACAAACCGAGAGCAAACATAGATAGACCGAGACAAAATCTCGTAAAAAACGAGATAATAGGAGAACAAGAAACTCATCTAAAGTTGGGAGGTCTCATTTTGAAATAAACTTGTGTGCCAAAAGGGAGCATCCGAAGCTACCAAGGCCGGATTTGAGATAATTAGGCTCGAGAAAAAAAGAAAAAGGGGCCTTCAATGTAATCATAAATAAACATAATTCTCGTCATCATCTTTATCACTCTAATTGGTAACAAACTGCAACACATAACCAACCTGAGATCTCACCATCTCTTCATATTTCTTCTTCTTTTTTGTTTTTTCTTTTGAAGTCTCATGATTGATACTTTGATTTCTTGTTAAAAATCCTAAATGTTTATAAGGCTAATTAGTTTCCAGTTGAATTTGAGCATAGACATAGATTATTACAAATATGTCGTCTCCCCTGGGAGTCTTTCTGGGCCCCTCGATTTTTTCAAATTTTGACTACTTATTTTGGCGACTTCCACCAGATATAGCGGACATCTCTTTTCCTTGGACACTTTGGTATACATGGAAAGCACGAAATATTAATTTTTTTCAATGACTTCAATTGGGATCCTCGGGATGTGATTCACTTGGAAGAATTGGAGGCACGCTCCTAGGAGAGTGCTCAAATTGCTGACCAAAGTTGGTCCTTCCATGATTCCATACTTTTGCTTCCCGGATCGACTCACTTCTGATTCTTTGATGGCTCTTGGACCGCTACTGACACTTTGGTCTTGGAAGGTTTCATGAAGATCACGTCTCTGGTGTACTTATGGGGGCTCACAATATCCAGAAAAGTCTCTCACCCCTACATGTTGAAGGGGAAGCATTCATCTGGGCTATGCTGAGTATGCTCGCACACCACAAGTTTGATGTGATGTTTGCTACTGATTCACATGATATAGTGAGGATGGTGTCTTCCCGATGGATTGGCCGGCCTTCTCGACATACATGGATGAATTTTCGCGCTTAAAGAATTCTTTCTCCCATTTTTCTTTGTTTTACATACGACGTAGTTACAATTCCAAAGCCGATGCTCTAACACGTAGTGCCAGAATTTATTCGCAGGATGTTAGTGTTATAAATGATGTCGACAAAAACAAAAGGCATAGATTACTACAAATCATACATTTCATAACTGCTTAGAAAGCAAGGGTGAATGTTGGAGAACTTAGTTGCTCTTTGTTCTCGATCAATCTTCCAATTTGAAATGTCTACTATAGAGTCTTTTAGATGATCACCAAAAGCTCTAAAACAGGGCCAAACATCAGGTCTAAAAGGGGGCGCCAATTAATGCACTATCCCCTAAAGAGAACAACACTTCATGAATTATGTGGTTATACATACTAGTAATTGCTCATTTGATAGTTAGAAAGGATGTCTCCCTATAGCTAGCAGAAGACATAAGTCTCTTTCTGCTATGGAGAAGAATTGTTCTTTGACTATCGATAAGTCTATGACTAACCAAGCTTCTCCACCGAAAGAATTCTTTTTATTTCAAGAAAAACCTAGGTTAAAATTTACCCAATCTCTCTGGAGTGGACACCACACACAAGGGAAGTGACAAGAGTAGTAACACAGGAAGTGTTAGGTAAAGAGTCCGAGGGACCAGAACTTTCCTCATCAAAAGATTGTGCATAGAACCATTATTCTATTTTGTCAATTTTTTATTAATTTGCTTTATAAATACCAAATTTCTTACCTTTAATAACTAAATTATTCCTATTTTCGATAAATATCAGAGGATCCACGGGATGGTTTTGTTAACATGAAGAGATTCAAAATCATTCTCTATCCGATTAAAGAGTTCATTAAGGTTCCAAAAAATAGAAGTCTAGTGAAATCCTAGTATAAGAGTGGGGAAACCTAGTATAACCCAAATTTGCCTAGCCCAAGTACAAGTAAAGAAAATATGGTTACTAGACTCACCTTTTATACCATATAACTGACATCTAGAGGCTACAAAAATTCCTCTAGTAGGATAAATATCAGCAATTGGAAGGATAACCGAGATCACCTTCCACAAAAAATGCTTAATCTTTAAAGGTGCTTGCACATACCAAATTTGATTTAAGACAATTAATGGAGGGTAAGGCAATGGAAACCTTGATGAGGTATTTATGCTTAGTTTCCATGGCAAAAGTGTAGCTAATTCTCAATGTATATAGTCCACTACTTTTATAGTCCCAAATCCAATTATCTGGTTGTGACAGAATTGGTTTGATTTTAATATACTTGTTATGTCTTGAGGAAAGAAAAGTGAATCCAATTGCCATGATCCCATGTTTAGTTCTGCATATCAAGCAAGTCTGTGACTCCTAAGCAGAGGTTGAAAGAGCTTTGCTTCCTTATAAGGACCCGTTAATTAACATATGGACGTCATCTATCCAACCAAATCTTAGCGTTAGTTCCATTACAAATTATTTTCCTTAACCATTTTTCCAATAAGTCTCTGCAAAACCATATACTTATCTAGTCAAAAGAAGGACGAGAGGCTAGAGCAACTTGTAAAAGTTCTCCAAAATCATTTGCTTTTGAATACTTTTGTGAAAAGAGAATAATGATGTTTTGCCAAAACTGCCTAATCGAAACACTCTAGGTCCTTAAAACCTAGGCCACCTTGCTCTTTAGTAAGAAATTTTTTATCCCAGCTCATCCAACGAGTTTTGTTATATCATCTTGAGAGTTCCATCAAAGTCTGAAATGACTTTGGTCAATGAATATGCAACAGGAAATTGCATGAATATGGATGGCTAATGCAATTATATTGATCAAAATTTCCTATGCACCAAGAGATAATTAGTTGATTCAAAATATATTTATTCAAAACATGGCATTTGTGTGTCACAATGGTGATAGTTAGGTTGGGCTTTCGGATATTCAGTTCGCCTTTCGATTCTTTTGGGTAAAAAGGTTTAGGATCCATATAAATACCGAAATATTTTTGGTTCGGTTTCGATTCGGTACTATTCGGTTTCGGTTCGGTATCAGGTAATTACATGTACAGAAATATTTGGGTTTTAATGGTATCTCGGGTAAAATGTAACTCGGATCTTCTATATCGGATATTTTATAGTATTTCAGGTATTTTATGATATTTCAGGTGTAATTTTGGTAATTCGGATCTTCGGTTATTGAATAGTATATTAGGTATGTAATGGTCTTTCGGTGTGATGGAGTGTATATTTTCGGATATTCGGGATATCCATTCGGTTTTTGATTCGATATCGGTTTGGTTCTAGTTTTTTGGTTCTATTAATGGTTTATATTAGAGTTCTTATGTTTATAGACTTGGTTAAATGTTAAACTAGTCAATCTCAATCTATTATAATCCGGTATAGAACCGGAACTTTACTATATAAGGATTGTTGTAACAAACTTTATCATTTTAATAAAACAGTAAATCATTTTCATAGTTTCTTGACTTTTCTCGCTTTCTCTCCTTCATCTGACATGATATCAGAGCTCTGAGCTCCAAGCTCAGACGATCCTCTTCCGTTTCTTTTGCTATTTTTTCCTAGATTGATCGGATTTTCCTTCGGTTACTCGTCTCTTTCGGTTATTCCGCCGGAATCTTGATAAACGATGGTTACGCCTCGGCGGACTTCGCGTCATGTAGGTCGTGGTGGTTCAAAGAGAAATCTCTCTCGAACATCTTCTGTTGAACTGGTTCTTGACGATCATGTCTCCGATGAAGAATCTTTCTCCGATTTGCAGTTCGAATCGTCCTTCGATTCCTCCGATTCATGGTGAGACTTTCACTTTCGATGGAATCCAATACTCGCCTTACTTTCTGAATAGTGTTGATAATCCTGGGACTTCAATTAGTTCTGAGATTCTTGATGGCACGAACTATAGTACTTGGAGTATCGATGTAACTGTTACTCTAAAGGCAAAGAATAAGCTTGCGTTTGTTGATGGCATCTTGCCTAGACCACTGGTTACAGATCAGTACTATAAGATTTGGAGTCGTTGCAATAGTGTGGTGAAATCTTGGCTTTTGAAATAAGTAGCTAAGGGAATATATGGAAGCATTTTGCGATTTCAAGATTCATCGGATATTTGGAAATATTTGATGGTGCGTTTTTACATCACCAACCTTCCTCGCTCTTATCAGCTCACACAACAAATATGGTATGTCCAGCAAGGCTCAATGGATTTATCTTCATATTACTCTTTGGGATGATCTTGATGGGGCAGATTATGTGAAGACTTGCCAAAATTGTACTTGCTGCAAGGCTATTGTTACCAAGGAGGAATACACCAGGATAATCAAGTTTCTGGTTGGCTTGAATGAATCATATGCAGTTGCAAGAGGATAGATTATAATGAAGAAGACTGTTCCTGATCTTGCTGGAGTCTACAATCTGTTAGACCACGATTACAGTCTAAGGAACCTATGTCCAGTGCAGAATGTTAATGCTTTTCCAACTCAGTTCCAGTATTGGATCAAGCATCCGTGAATGCCAGTCAATATGGTACTTAAGCTCAGAAACATGTCAAGCCCTCTTGTTCATTTTGTGGTTTTCAAGGCCACACAGTGGATAAATGCTACAAGGTTCATGGTTATCCGATTGGATTTAAACACAAGAACAAGTTACAGTCTACGAGCTCAACCAAATGTCTCACAGGCTCAGCCAAATACTTCTCAAGTTGCAAAGCCTATTGCTGCTCAAATGGATATGACTGATTATGTGAGAAATGATGATTCAAATGTGCTCAACATTTTATCTACGGATCAAATTCAGAATGTGTTGGCTTTTTTCAACAATCAATTTCAGCTTCAGAATCTGACAAATGGTGCTTTTACTTCTGGTGGAACTATCACATCTTCTCCTGGTATGAATTTTTCCCTATCTACTCTCCATTTTGTTGGGGATTTAAGCGCAACACACAATGTGTTGTCATCTGAGTCTTGGATAGTAGATAGTGGTGCTACTCATCATGCGTGCCATGATAGAAATCAGTTTGAGAATATGACTGAAACATTGAATAAATTTATGACTTTGTCTACTGGTTTAGGGGTCAGGATAGAAGGGGTTGGCAGGATTAGGCTCAATGAGTCTTTAATCTTGAACAATGTACTGTTTATACTATAATTTATACTGAACATTCTGAGTATCAGTCAGCTAACCAAAGATTTGTGTTCAGAGTGATTTTTTATAGTGTATCTTGTATGATACAAGATCCTACCAAGGGGTTGATGATTGGTAAGGGTGAGGAAATCTCCAATCTATAACAACTATCACTCAGTCTTCTACTCATTCTTGTAATGAAAATTTTCGTACCAATGTTGTACTTGACTCCACTTTGCAACATAATAGACTAGGTCATCCATCCATAGATAAGATTGGCTCTCTTAAGGATGTACTTGGTTTCAAACAAAGAAATAAAGAAACTTTTGACCGTGGCATTTGTCCTCTTTCTAAACAGAAACATCTTTCTTATTTTTTATAATGTCTTTGATCTTTTACATATTGATAATTGGGGTCTTTTCTCTGTATCAATTGTGGAAGGTTACAAGTATTTTCTGACAATTGTTGATGACCACACTCGAGTCACTTGGGTCTATTTGCTGAGAACCAAGGCAGAGGTGCTCACTATGTTCCCAGATATTTTGAAGATGGTGGAAAATCAATACAAGACGTGAAAGGTGTCAGGTCTGATAATGCTCATGAGCTTCGTTTTACAGATTTGTACAAAGCTAAAGGCATTGTGGCATATCATTCATGTCCTAAGACACTAGAGCAAAATTTTGTGGTGGAAAGGAAGCACCATCATAGTTTGAATGTTGTCAGGGCATTGGTGTTTCAATAAAAGGCTCCCATTGAGCATTGGGGTGATTGCATCTTGACTGATATTTTCCCGATCAACAGACTGTCTACGCCCCTTCTCAAATAAGTCTCCTTTCCAGCTTTTTCATTCTAAGAAACCTGATTATTCTGGAATGAGAGTGTTTGGCTGTTTGAGTTACATGTCTACATCTTCTAAGAGCAGACATAAATTTCAATCACGATCCAAAGCTTGTGTGTTTTTGGGATACCCTGTTGGTTATATAGGCGATAAATTGCTGGATTTGGATACTAATTAGGTGCACATCTCTCAAAATGTTGTTTTCTATAAAGACTAAACAAGACGTTTTGTGTCCAGCGTTCAAAATCTTTCGTTAACCACAACTTACTTGAGTAGTGATAGTATAGTTTAAGGGTCAATACACTTGAGAGAACAATTAACACGATAAGCACGTCAAATCCTAATTAAGTTAAAGCAATCAAAGGTGTTTGGTTTCAAATTCAATCCTAAACACATGCATTAACTAAGTGAAGTATAAAACAATAAACATGACTAGCAATAAAAAGCAAGCAAGAACACTAAAACAAGCTTAAACGGTTCAAGAAATCAATTAAAACAAGCATTGACCAATGAGTAATGGTAATAACAAGTAAGGGTAACTAGTAATTGACCTGTGGGGGTTAATTTTGCAATCAATGAGCACAATCCTAGGCAAAGGACCACTAATCCATAGATTAACCAAATCCCTTTGGTGTTAATCCCTTTGAAAGTCATTAATTTTACTAATTTCCCATTTGTCAAATCAATGAAATTCAAGCAAGAAAACTCAAGCTCAATCAACCACTAAGCACCTTAACTCATTTCCCAATGGTTAAGGTGACAAAGCAAAACATTTGTTCATTCAAGTATTTCATCAAACACCTTTTGGGTGTGAGAAATGACTAACATCTATTCTTAGGTGATCAAAGAAGCAATAACATTAAGCTTAGAAGATGTTTAAGGAATCCTTAATACTAACCCCACAACTCAAAATCCATCACTAATTACCCCTAATCTACCATACTCATTGATCAATAGAGAAACTACTCACACGTAACCATGGAAACATGAGAAATTGAAAGATAAGACATGATTAAAGATAAGATTAATAGTTTGTCAAACCAAAAATCAAATCTTTAAATCTTAAAAGGAAGATCTCAGAGGATTACAAGAGAGCTTAGGGTTTTTTGTTTTAGGTAAAGCTTATCCAATAAACAACAAAAATGGTATTTATAGGTAAAACCAAGAAAAGTCAACAGAATTATGAGTCAACAAAAACTGAGGGAAGGGGAAAACATGTCGCTGGCATCGGGTCCCCCACATCGGGTGTGACCCGATGCCAACGACACAGAGAACCATCACTTTTGGACCCAAAAATGCATCCGGAATCGGGTCCCCCACATCGGGTGTGAGTCGATGCCAGGAGCATGATCATCAAATCTTGTCTTCTCTTCACTCTTTGATTGATCCTTTGCTTGTTTGCTCATCCCTTGATCCTCATGCATCCATTCCAAGTCTTCATCATGTCTAAATAGCTCAAAAAGTACCTAAAACATGCAAATGTGCTATGCGAATGCAAGAATACAAGTCTAAGTTCTAAATGCAAGCCAAAATGCATAATGTGACTAAATACAAGACAAACTATCAACAAATGAGACAAAAGCTAGACTAAATGAATACAAAACAAAGGTGAAAACAATCCTAAAATGCAATACATCAAAGACATAGTTCCTTGTGCTTTTGGTGCTCATGATCCTTTTCTAGATTGTTTTGCAGAGATACTTGTAGTTGTAACTGAACCTTCTCCTTTGAATTCCATTCATGTAGTTGTGAGTGAAGCTCAAGCGCCTGTGAGTGAATCTCCTACAATTGTGAATGACATTTGGGGTTCTCTTCCTGCAACTTTTCATGCATCAAAGAAAAGTAAGAAATCAAAGTTAAGCACAACTTCTAAGACACCAGCATATCTTCAGGATTAGTACTGTAATATAACTGAGACAAAGATTCCTTATCCTCTTGTCAATTTTGTGTCTTATGATTAACTTTCTGAATACTACAAAACCTACATTTGTGCTTTGACTTTGTTGCCAGAACCTACATCTTTCACTCAAGCTAAGAAGTTTGATGAGTGGTTGCATGCTATGAATGAAGAATTGAAAGCTTTGGAAAGTACAAGTACTTGGCGGATTTGTTCTCTTCCACCTCGAAAGCATGCTATTGGATGTAAGTGGGTTTATAAACTTAAACTCAATGCTGATGGGAGTTTGGAGAGATACAAAGTTAGACTTGTTGCCAAAGGGTATACACAACAAGAAGGAATTGATTTTGTGGATACTTTCTCACATGTTGCTAAGATGACAACAATGAAGAGTTTGTTGGTTGTCTCTGCTGCTAAGAACTGGAGTTTAAGTCAGTCCTATATCTCCAATGCTTTGCTTAATGGAGATCTCGATGAGGAGATCTACATGACTTTAGCTCCAGGTTATACACCAAAAGAGGGAGAATCTTTGCCTCCGAATGTTGTGTGTAGGCTGCAAAAGTTTTTGTATGGGTTGAAACAGGCTTCTAGGCAGTGGTTTCTAAAATTCAGTGCTACTCTCGTAGACCTTGGCTTCCACAAGTCTCAAACTGATCATACAGTGTTTATCAGACAGATTGGGTCTCAATATGTTGCAGTTTTGGTGTATGTGGATGACATTGTCATTGCCAGTAATGATGAGGCTGCTGTCACACAATTGAAGTCTGACCTGAAACGTTCCTTCAAACTCCAAGATCTTGGCCCTTTGAGGTATTTTGTTTTTTGCTGGAAATTGCTAGATCAGCTCAGGGAATCACCATATTCCAAAAGAAATATACTTTGGGACTGCTGGAATAAGCTGAATTACTTGCTTGTAAACATGCATTTGTTCTTATGGACCCTTGTGTCAAACTTTGTCAAGATAGTAAAGAGCCTTTGTTAGCTCAACATGAAGCATACAGAAGAGTGGTGGGGAAGTTGATGTATTTGACCATTACTCGTCCATATATTACCTTTGATGTCAACAAGTTATGCCAATTCACTAATGCTCCGAAGAAATCTCATCTTCAAACTGCTTACAAAGTTCTGCATTACTTGAAAGTATTGTTGGTAAGGGTCTATTTTACTCTGCATATAGTAATATGGTGCTTCAAGGTTTTACAGATGCAGACTGGGGTCATGTCCAAATACTCGCATATCCACTTTTGGATATTGTATGTTTCTTAGAGAATCTCTTATCTCCTGTAAATATAAAAAATGGACTCAGCCTCTAGTCCAATTGCAGAATCAGAGTATAAAGCTATGAAATTTGCAGCTAAAGAGGTTTAATGGCTTGTGAATCTTTTGAGAGAATTTTTTGCTCCTAAAAAACACTGGCTTTCTTCTGTTATGCAATTGCTGCTATTCACATTGCAAATAACCATGTTTTCCATAAAAGGACAAAGCATATTAAGATTATATATCACATGGTTCGAGAATTCTGAGAGGTTTGATCAAGACTTTGCACGTCACAACAAGCAACAACTTGCTTTCACCACACCATTGGGACCTTCTCAGTTCAATGTTCTCATAGGCAAGATGTCATTAACTAATATCTTCCTGCCATCTTGAGGAGGAATGCTAGAGTGTTTATGTTTATTGACTTGGTTAAATATTAAACCAGTCAATCTTAATCTATTCTAATCTGGTTTAGGTATGTTGTTAGAACCGGAACTTTACTATATAAGGATTGTTGTAACAAATTTTATCATTTTAATTAAACAGTAAATCATTTTTATAGTTTCGTAACTTTTCTCACTTTCTCTCGTTTATCTAACAGTTTAGAATCCATTCGGTTATTCACAAAAATTGGTTCAAATTAATTTGGATAATTTTGAGTCGGTATTCGGTTCCGGATATTTACGCCCTTCATAGTAATAATGTTGATGGGAAATAAATTTGAGTTTTTCCGATGTTCAACATATCTAAGACCATCTTCATCCATGTTTCTTAGTAAATTACTTAGGATATATTAAAAAATTGTGTGTGTAAAAATAATGATATTAAAATAAATAAATTGCTTAAAATTTAAACAATTCACTACAAAATTACTTATTTAAATTTTTTTGGAATGAATTGTTTAAAATTTTAAACAACTTATCTATTTTAATATTATTATTTTTTACACACAATTTTTTAATATATTTTAAACAACTTGTTAAACGTTCTCAATGAAAATGCTGCTCTAAGGGAAGTCATTGCACAATATCTAAAATGTACTGTTTTCACTTTCTTTCTTTTCGTAATACTTAATGAGTTATTGACATATTATAGAGTTCTGAATCGAAAATATACAGATATGGAGAATGAAAAGATGCGTATTGTGGAAAGTTTGAATAGTATAAAATAATGAAAAAGATGAGAACGAAATAAAACAGGTAATAATGGAGGAGAGTCGAGGAAGGATACGAAGCACATGACGATCCATCATTAATACATTTAATAAATAAATATAAAAATAACAAAGCGTGTTTTGAGTAATAACTTTACAACTAAAAAGCCCCACAATGCCATCACCATCACCATGAGTTGTATGTATTGCATTCTTATCGAATCCCACCTTTTTATTTCTTTGTAACCTATGAATTAACATATAATATTTGCTTCATGACTCATGACCTATAATGATGTTGTGTTAGGTCGTTGCATTGTGAATTAGATTTTTTGCGCGGAAAGTTGGTTAATATTTTTATGGAAAAAATGATATTTGTGTTTTGATCTAGTCATACAATCAGAATTTGTAGTTTATTAGTTTGTTCTAATATTGTTGGTGTGTGTTGAAAATGATAGTGTATATATAGGGGGGAATTACAGAAAAATAATGTAAAATTGGGACACGAATTCTTTTATTTGTGGTCACAATGGGACAAAAAGTCTTTTTAGGTGGTTATGTGAATATCAAATTTCTTGTAACCTTATAACATTTTTTTGGGAATCACTACTTTTGGGGTTAATGATCGGCTACGTTGAGCAATTATTATTAATTCATACTAAGCGCCACTAGATTGTTAAAAGAAGTTTTAAGATCCTATTCTTTTTTACAACTGGAATTTATTAATGCCCTGTTTGGATTTATTGATATATTACTAATTTTTTTACTTTTTAAGTTTTCAGAATTGGGGACGAGTCGGCTTTGAGCCTTTACCGATCAATCCATGCACATAATATACATATATATATATATATATATATATATATATATATTGGAAATAAATAGATAACTAAAGCTAGTAATGGGGTGTTAGTGTTTAGCAAGTATGCAGCAACTTCTACAGATTATATGCTTGAAATTTTATGTTATACGTTAAATTCCTAAGCAAACATTTTATAATGTCGTTAGAGCATGATATGCTTTGAGAGAAAATTTTGATTGTTTGTCATTTTTATTGTCAACAACTAATCTTATAATATACTAAACGGATTTAGAAATCCAAATAAGAGTTTTACATATATATAAATTAAAAACTACAAATAAAGTCATAGCATGGCGTGTCCATTTTTAAGTTTAAATTACAAGGAATAAAAGATAAAGAAAACAAGAGAAGGAAAAAGAACCGCCGATCCTCACAAATTCCTTCAAAGTAGACCTGTCATCTACCATTGGATCTTGAGATGGGGAAATCTCAAAAATGACTTTTTTGGGTACACATTTTTTAAAATATCTTTTTTTTACTATTTTAAAAATTTATATTAGTTTTAATCTAAATTTAATCCAAATTATCATTTTTAATATTTTAAAATATTCTATAATATTTTGTAGGGTTGTAGGGTTTAGAATCTAGGGTTTAGGGTTAAACCTCAAAATTCTAAACACTAAAAAAAAGTTTTAATCCTTAAATATAAACCCTAATACCCCAAACATAAACCCAAATACTTTGTAAAACACTAAACCCTAACCCTACAAGATTTAAGCCCTAAATTAAACTTTAAATCAACCCTAAATCCAAAAAATATATTTTTAAAAGATAAATAAGGGTATTTTTGAAAGGGGCATGGTGAAAGGGGCATTTCTTAAAATTTCTCTTTTAACATTTTGTTATACATACTTATCGAATTTACTAATCTATGTTTATGGTTTTATAGAATTGTTCGAGGACGTTAAATATATATATATATATATATATATTCGATTAATTAATAATTTTTTCTTTTAACATTGTGCCCGTGGCTTTCATTAAACGTGATTGCAAGCAATCGAAGAAATATATACAAACCAAAGGGACCTTACAATAGTAGGTAACCCAAATCACAAAGGACTAAATAAAAAAAAACAAAAATGAAAAGACAAGTCAATGTGATTAAAAGCAAGTTGTGTCAACCATTGTGGGCCATCGCGGGAGAGGTAGGACTGGTAACGACGCTCTGTAATGACACTTAATGCAATTCTTTGAGCGCTCACATTTGCATCTCGTGATGTTAAGGATACAACAAAACCCGGGATCAAATGCAATGCAGTAGTAACTTTGGCAAGAAGAGTCCGTAGATAGGGAAATTTGATCGGGTATGAGACGGCTTCAAAAACTATTGGTGAAGACATTTCTAAAATGACCCGGTTAGATGTAAGTCACCCAAAGAAGTAGCTGCCCATAGAAGGCTTAGAAGCTCCAACTCGAAGCTAAAAGCGATCGATGAATAGAATCTCCTACTATGGAACAAGGATGTTCCTAAGTCATCTCGCAACAACCAAAAAACCCCACCATTTGTATGAGAATTAACCCATGAGGCAGCCACATTACATTTTAGCATTGAGGTCGGTGGTTTGGTCCACCGTTCATGGTGAGGGATATGACTCAGCTCGGTGCGAGTGCGAACCATATCGTAAAATCTTCTTTGACTCCTGCCAAAACAACTTGAGACTCCCATCGTATTTGCTCAAAGATGAGCGCATTTCTAGATTTCCACACATGCCAAAGAACCCAAGGAAAGATGTGCTTAACCTCGTCTGATGTAGTAGCTTTAGAGCTGGTGGCATAGAGGTAGTGAAAATTTAGAAAAACTGAAGTAGGTGAGAATCCCGATCGTGGTAATGGAAAACCTGAATCTGTCCACACTTGGTTTGCTAGGGGGAAATCAATATTGATTCCACGGGTACGCAACCTCTCCGTAACAACTAAAGCACCGGAAAGCTCTCCACATGAAGTTTCAAATTTTTGGAGAAGTAGGTACTTTCCATAATTTCGACCAAAGGGACTTCTCCAGTAGAGGGAGAGGTGGACAGAGTTGATTTTCAGGCTGCAAAGTAAGAAATTTATATCCGCTTTGAAAAGTGTACCTTACACTTTTTGTCTAACCCCATGCATAGAAGTCAACCAAAGAAAGGGAGGGATGTAAACTCAGAATCCGAGTAACATCCTCTGGTACAAACAAATGCATAAGCATGGTCCAATTCCAGCGACCTGTGTCTAGGTCAATTAAAGCAGAGACTCGCAACATGACATCAAAGTAATTTTGACATCTTATAGGTGTCCTTGGTGTCTCGTCGAGAATTCCATTCGCTGAATAAGCAAACGTACTCGCACCATTACCAATAGTACGAACTAGACGTCTTGAAAGAAGTTCCCTGCCAAGCAAGATATTTCTCCAAGCATAGGAAGGACGCGGTCCACCACGAGCAATTAAGAAATATGTCTCGGGAACATATCAGTTTTTTAGCAGTCTCGAGAGAAGGGAGTCTGCTTCCTCCATAAGCCTTCAAGCCTGTTTGGCGAGTAGTGATTGGTTAAATTTCTCAATATCATGAAAACCCCAACCCCCCCCCCCCCC
>OVAP01001340.1:13074-24672 GCA_900406295.1 Aurinia saxatilis | reverse complement strand
TCAAGTGTATATAAAAAAAAAGATATATATATATATATATATATATATATATATATATACCGTCAGACCTAACCCTAATATGAGAAGCCCAACCCATAAAAGATTTATATAAAATATTCTAGTAAGATACATATATATCTGTTCTACATTATGAATATCTAATATTTCAAACTGATACTGGAATTACTCTGCAAAAGTTGTGGAGTAACCTGCTGCAAATTCATGAGGTAAAAATCTAGTTTCAGTGTCTGCTCAAAATTTTCAAAAGGCTTTCTCAACTATGTTTATTCAAATATGTTGCAAATGAAACTCTTGTTGCTTTGTTTTCCAAGATAATTTGAAAACCATTTTGTTGCTTCTTCTCCTTCTGCCACCGAGCTTGATTTAATCAACAAGATATTTAATGGACTCATACCAGGAGCTCTTACAACTGCACATAAAAAAAACCCACACTGATATAGTTGTATATGAAAATATTGGGCCTCTAAGAATCTGAAGAGTTAAATAATAAATGTATATATGTCAGAAAATGTAAAGCCCATTAATAGGTAGTGCGTGTCCCTTAACTTAAAAGAAAACACCACAACAAAGCCTCTTTACTTTAACAAGGAACTCACGATCTCCGAATCATTATCAGCCCTCGTTTTCCTCATCTGGATTTCTAGGGTTTTCTTCAAATTTCCCGGATTGTCTCTCGTCTCATACGTTACACGCGTAGAAGAAGCAAACATCAGTCTTCAGGTAGGTCACCAATCTCACGCTCGCACTATGTTGATTTTGTGATTTTCGTCGTGATTCATTAACACTCAATTACAATTGAATTGAAATCAGATGCATTGAGATATGTATTCTTCAAGAGGAAGTGGGTACGGGCAGCAGCAGCAGCAGCAGCAATATGGTTCGCAGTCGGGTTATGCTCAGAATGTAAGCTCACTTTCTTTTCTCCATATGTCTCTGTGACATTATGTTGTCTACTGGTTTCCTTTGCTCCTGATAATGCTTTTCTTTATTGTGTAGCTTGGATCTGGTTATCCAGGAAGTTCAGTCAGCGGTGCCGAAGGGGGCTCTCAGATTTCCTTGAGTTCTCGCCATCCATCAATTACAGGTGCCTCTCAGGAGACTGAAATTGGTGGATACAGGTCTCATTTGTCGTCAGCTAGTCATTATGGAACGCAATATGGTTCTGTGTATGGATCCACTTCTCTTACCAGCTCTCAGCCTTTAACCACCAAAAGTGTAGGTTCATCTGTCTTGGAGAGCCGCTCGGGATATGTCCCTTCTCTACCACAATCACCAAACTTTGCATCTGGAAGCTATCTATCTCCCTCCAGCCATGGTTATGGTCAAAAGGGGGATGATTTATATTCTGATAAACTGTCTGGTTACGTTCCGGTTGAAAGAAGGCAGTATGGTGAACGGTCAACCGCTTATATTGGCAGGGAGTTGCAAAATGAACCAGCGAGTCGATATTCTGATTCATCTGGTTTTGGTCGTCAGGTGCGTCCACTCTCACAGCTATTAGAAAATCTTATCGACTTGGTTTGTTTTGGTTAAATGGCGTTACACTTGGCATGGTACTCATTGCTATATGATTTGTTGCGCAGACTGACTTGTATGATCGCATTGATCAAGCATCACTCCTCCGCGGCGAACAATTATTAAAGATTCAGTCGCTCCATACTTCTGTTGATGGAGGTGTCAGGTATCTTTCGATGACATATTCTGCTGAAGCATAATTTGCTGTTCAAATAGCTGTATTTCTTGTATCTGTATTATTTTTCTGTTCTGTACAGCAACCACGTTCTCCCAATAATTTTGTTATAAAGCTACGGTACCTTATGTAGAAACTTGCAATAACGTTTGAAGAAAATTTATATCTTACCGCACTGAGTAGCAAACATTTCTGGCAGACAAGCTGATTATCTTACAGAACGAAGTTCAACTGTACGCCATTCTGATCAAGATGCTATGCACTATGGTGGAAGGCTTGAGTCTGATCCTCACGGTTTGTCAGTACACAGCACATCTTCTTATGCCAGTCAACATACCCCATCGTTATTAGGAGCAGTACCTCGACGAAACTTAGATGACTATATTTATCAGGAGAGCTCTTCAAATCCTGGTTATGGCGTTAGCTTACCTCCAGGCAGGGATTATGGCACTGGGAAAGGAATCCATAGTGCAGTGTCTCTCGACTCAGACTACCCTGGTGGGATGCTGGCTCGTGGTGATCCTCGTGTTGACGATATCCGAAAAGATGACCGGGCAAGTTATCTCAGAGATTTTGAACTAAGGGAAGAAGAGCGTCGCCGTGAAAATCTGCGTGCCAGAGATAAGGAGCGAGAACGAGAGAGAGAACGTGAACATGAAAGAGAACGAGAGCGCCAGAGGGAACGAGAAAGGCAAAGAGCTAGGGACCGGGAAAGGGAACGCATATTGGAGCGACGGGAGAAGGAAAGAGAAGGAGAAAGGGAACGCGAGCGTAAACGCGCTCTCGAAGTAAAACGAGATCGAACTCCAACGGTGAGAGGTACTTCCAAGGACCCAAAAGAGCGGACTCCAGTGCCAAAAGCGATTTCTAGAGATGCACGTAGCTCCTCTTTGCGGCGGGATGCACAACATCGTGAAGCATCAATTAGGTTTTTGTTTTGATCCCTGTCATGCTGTTCATCTGGAATTCAGGACATTTTATGTTGCTGCACCAGCCACTAACCTTATTTCTGTTATACCTGAAGGCGTCCTTCACCGGTTAGGCCAATGAGAAGAGATTACATCTGCAAGGTAATAAGTGTTCCAAGAGATTCCTCATTCAGTGATGTTTTTTGCCTACTCAGAGTTACCTGATCTTCCTTTCCGTTCCTGCATTCTTCTTGTTTTCTTATTGATTGAATTGGGTATCTCTTGGTCTCTGGTCGCCGATCACTATGTCAGGCTTGCTATCTATCAAGATAACCGTGGACAAAAAAATTCATGATTTTTTCTTCTTCACTAGCATCGCCTCCTTTTCCTCCTAAATTCTGTCAAGTTCACCTTTCTCATTCCTTTTCTCTCCATAAGATATCTTTCTGTCCTGGGGTTGTTATACACCCTCTTTCCTTTTGGGGTCAATCTTCTTATGGGTATTATTTCGCCAAGCCTCGATACTCGCCACCTTGTGGTATTATTTGTCTGCTTTTTTAAACTAATGTGACAAATAGCCGGTTGTACTATCTGGTACCAACTGCTATGTTTCCTGAGTTTTGTAGTATTTTGGAGGGCAATTTTGCATTTTAATATATGGCCTCTGTTTTTTGCCTTTTGGAATTTGAATTGAATGAAATGTGGAAACATTCAGCTTTGGATGTTTATACTTACTCATCCTTAAATTTAGGAACTTGTATTGTTATATTTTCGATTGATGATATCATTGGTGACACAGGAATGGAAATGGCACAGTTACCTGTCCTCTGTGTCTGAGAATGCGATGCTTAAGTTTAGTGTGCATTATTATTTATCTGATTATTGTGCGATTTGTGTGCAGGTTTTATCCTCACGATTGGTTGACATGGAGAAGGATTATTTGACACTAGATAAAAGATATCCCAGACTTTTTGTGCCTTCTGAGTTTTCCAAGGTTCCTTTTTTTCTATCTCCCAGTCGATGTCTAATTCTTAATGGACTGCTAAATGGTTGTTAACCTATGTAATGCGTATATCAGGTTGTAGTGAACTGGCCTAAACAAAAGCTAACACTCTCTATGCATACTGCTGTGAGGTAAATCATCCAGCTTTCTTATTAATATTTTTCCCATGCCAAGTTAGTATATAAGAGCTGCAAACAGTTTCTCAGTTTTGTGGATTTACGTTTCTTATGCTGTATCGGGTTGTAAGTGTTTCTAAACCTAACCATCTTTTGTCGAGGACCGCAGTTTTGAGCATGATTACATTGAAGATGGAGTTAATGTGAAAAATACTACCTCGAAGTCTGTAACTGTGAAAACTGGAGGACCAACTGTGTGGAATGCCAAGGTGGGCTGTTTTTTTGTTATTTTAATTTTTATTGGAAAAGACTGCCTCGTATTATTTTATTTGTAGGGTCTTCAACTCTTTCATTATGTCATTGCTTGTTATCTTATTATATACATCATGTATCATCACTGGTATTGTATCTGAAAGGAAACTTCTCATGTGTTTTGGGGTTTCTCTGCTGTTCAGATGATTTTGATGAGTGGGCTGAGTAGGACTGCTCTGGAAGATCTTTCTTCAGATAAATTATTTGAAGACCGTATACCTCATATATGCAACATATTAAAATTTGCTGTTCTTAAAAGAGATCATTCTTTGATGGCAATTGGTGGTCCCTGGGATCCCGCAGATGGCGTTGACCCATCAGTTGATCAGTCTTGTTTAATTCAGACAATGTTGAGGTGGGTTTCCTCACTTGTACGCTATTTTTTTTGTTCGTTCTTTGCTGCCTTTTGTTCAATGTCTGAGACATGAGAGGTCTTTTGCGTACAGACACTCAAAGGATAAGCTTGGTCTTGATCTCCGCAACTGTCGTCACTGGAATCCATTTCTGGAGGTAGGTTTCACCTCTCTGAGTTTAAAACTGTACTGATATGCATGAAAAGTGGAGACATCACACTAGAGCATCATAGCTAAGA
This sequence comes from Aurinia saxatilis, assembly GCA_900406295.1. Classification (NCBI taxonomy): domain Eukaryota; kingdom Viridiplantae; phylum Streptophyta; class Magnoliopsida; order Brassicales; family Brassicaceae; genus Aurinia; species Aurinia saxatilis. The sequence continues at coordinate 20,030 of OVAP01001340.1, read as the reverse complement.
GAATTTATACCGTTTACTCTCTTTCCTAACTCCTACATGTAAAAGCTGTTGAAGATATGAAGCTTGTTAGAGTGTTGCTTTATTATTTATATATATATATATATACACATATCTGACTGTATAAAATATCTGGACCCTCAACCACTGGTATTGGTTTGTTTAGAGACGTTCTCTATGGATAGCTTCGTAAAGTTTGTTAACTTGGGTCCAATTTTTCTGCGGTTTGTTTTCTCTGCTAATGTGCTAGCTCTGGGATAGATACTTAAGTAGAATTGGTTTGCCTTTTTTTTTTGGGTATTTACAGATACATTATGACAGAGTTGGCACGGATGGAATTTTTAGCTACAAAGAGATCACTGTACTGTTTGTCCCCGATTTATCAGAATGTCTTCCTTCATTTGACGCTTGGAGAATGCAATGGTTGGCACACAGGAAAGCACTTGCTGAGAGAGATCGACTACTTTCTCAGGAAGCTCAGAATGATGTCATTGAAAAAAAGGGGAGTGAAGTAACCAAGGATGCAGAGAAAAAGACCCCAGAAGACCTTTCTGGCACCCCAACTAGTGGTACTAAGAAGACCGTTAAAAAAATTATCAAAAGAGTTGTTAAAAGGCCTGTCAGCGACGGAAAGACAACCTCTAAGAAAGAGGAGAACTTGGATGAGAAAGATATTCCTGAAAAAGTTGCTATATCGGAGACCTCAGCCATGAAAGATGAATCAACAGGTACATCTTCTAACAAAAATGTAGTGAAAAAGGTAGTAGCAAGACCCACAGAAAATAAAGAGAAGGGATCAGAAATTGTGACTGTTGCAGAAACTGGTGATAAGCCAGGTGATAGTTCAGACCCGAGTGCTAAGACTAGTGAGCAGACTCTGTCAAAGACGATTGTTAAGAAAAAAATTATTAAAAGGGTTGCTAAAAGGAAAATTGTTGAAGTAGAAAATAACGTGGATGGTTCATCAAAGAAAGAGGTAGTGGAGGCAGGCAAGAAAGCCCCTGATTCTGGTAGTATGGAGACAAAACCGAAAGCCGAATCTTCAGAAGTGACTGCAGCCGAAAATGTGGAAATAAAACAGAATGTTGGATCTCCTGGTACTGAGAAAAAGGAGGGTGCCTCCAGTTCAAGTAAGAAAGAAATAAAAACAGGTGAAGATAAGAAGGCTGGAAAACAAAACAACTTAGAGACTCAGTCTGAGGGGAAAAAAGTTGATGGGAATTATACTGAGGAGAAAAAGGCAAAAGAAAAAATTACCGAGAAAGAGTCTGAAATCAAGAAAGAGAGAGGTGGAAAAGATGAGTCCAGAAATCAAGTTAAGGACAAGAAAAAGTCTGAGGAACCTCCTAGGCCAGGATTTATTTTGCAGATGAAACGTAAAAAAGACTCCAAAGTACGTGGACTTCATGCTACATTTGGTAATAACTATATTAATGCCTTATATTTCACTGATTTGGGGTTCTGTGTTTTCTGCAGTTGCGTTCACTTTCGATCTCCCTGGATTCGCTCTTGGATTACACTGACAAGGACATTGATGAGTCATCATTTGAGGTTTGATTTTCCCCTGTGCTTTGCTTTTTTTACTCTCTTTCTAATTTGACTCGGTGTACCACCTGAAATTCAACAATCTATGTTCTTGCAGCTTTCATTGTTTGCGGAATCGCTATTTGAGATGCTACAGTATCAAATGGGTACCCGAATCTTTGAATTTCTCAAGGTTGGTATATAATTGATCTATGACGTTATTGTATCCAAGTCACATGGTCTGTTTTCTTATACATGGGTTCGCCCATCTTGTCTTGTTTCCTTCAAGAAACTACGTGTGAAATTTGTGAGACAAAGAAATCAACGGAAGAGGCAGCAGGAGGAGTTATCTGTCAAGCAAAACGAAGCAAAACCCCCAAATAAGCGTCAAAAGACAGTTGAACATAGTGACAAGGAAACCTCTGTTATAACCCAATCTGCTACTCAGAAGGATGATAAAGAAAATTCAGGCAAGGAAACTCGGGATGGTATACTGAAAATCTCAGATAAGGAAGCTGTGGCAAACACTGAAAAAACTTTAGGCAATAAAGAAACAACCGTCGGTGAAGCTGCTAATATGGATGTGGATAATGAGGATGAAGTGGATGACGATGTTGATGATGACCCAGAGGAAGATCCTGAAGAAGACCCTGACGAAGACCCGGAAGAAGATCCAGAAGAATCTGAGGAAATGGATGATGCGAATCCTCAGCGTGAAGACCGCCCTGCTGAAGAGGTATGATATTTTCATTTTGCCTTGCTGTCTTTCATATTGAATCCCAACATCACAGGTTGTCTAGTTGTTATTATTAGCCAGAAATATGTTTTCTTCATCAGTTTATCTTTGTTATATGTCTCTTCTTCAGCCGCTGAAGAATGAAGAAAACAGTGGGAAGACGAGTGACACTGTTGCTGATCCTATAACTGAAGGTGCAACTGATAAAAAAGAAGAAAAGTCTTCTGTTGACAAGAAGACTATTTCCCAGTCTGCTGTGATCGAAGCAAAGTCTGAGTCAGACAAGCCCAAGAAGCAAGAGGGAGGAACATCTAATGCACCCAAAAGAGAAGAAACGGTTGATAAAGAGTTGCTACAGGTAAAATCTTTTTAAAACTTGAGAAATTGGGTTTACCGTATGTATCTTAGGTTTTGCCGTTTTAGTGCTCTAAAGCCTTTGTTCACTTTGTTTCTTTGACTCAGGCTTTCAGATTTTTCGACCGTAACCAAGTCGGCTATGTTAGGGTAAGAAGATTAACTTCAATTTCCTTATATATATGTTATTATATCGCAGAATAGAGTTCTAATTACTGTTTGTGTCTCGCTCAGGTTGAAGATATGAGGATAACTATTCACAGCTTGGGAAAGTCTCTATCTCACAGGGAAGTCAAGGTAAAATGGATTTCTTTCTTTAGACTTTGAGTCTGTCATCATTTCTAACATTCAGGGAATCAAATATAATTGTGAAATGACTTAAAACTGTCTTTTTTGTTTTTTCTTGAAGGAACTTGTCCAGAGTGCGTTGTTAGAGAGCAACACAGGCAGAGATGACAGGATTTTATACCATAAGCTTGTTAGGTTGTCTTTATAGTAATTCTGTTTGTTAGTGCTTCACTCTTAGGAACTTCCCGAAAAAAATGTTTTCCCTTTAATTGATTTCGACTACTTTTAAAGTGGCAAAAAATTATAAATATTTAAATTTCTACTGGTTTTGATTAATCAAATTTCTTAATAGCTGAAATATTAGATAGTTGTGAGAAAAACTCTTATCTCTCTCTACGTAGTTTTCTCTTGCCTCTCTCTAAATCTACACAAACTTGAGAAAATGAGGATGGAACTCTTGAGAAAACTCTTAACGCGTTTTCTTCACTTTTTTATGTTATGGGCCTGTAATTACCTGTTCTAAATTCCTTGTATTTGTAATATGGGTTCATGCCCTCGAACTGTTATCCATTTTAGTAATATATGAAGTTGTTATTAGAATGTCACTCAAATGGAAACCCATAATTACTACACATTACTATATAAGGTATATGGGTGAATTGATCCATGAACTTTATATAATAGTGTGTAACTGCCACCTAGTTAATTGTATGTTAAGGAATTAAAACGAAAAAAAACTCAAAAACCATTTGATTGCTTTAGTTTAATTAGGTTTTATTGTGTTTAATGGTTAATTATTTTTGCTTTGTGTATTAACTCTATAGTATATTATGACTACTAGTTAATTGTTTGTAAAGGTAATTGACCAAACTTTTATGAGATAATGACAAATATACCCAACTTCCATACCCACTAATCACATATAATCACACCTCTTTTTTTTAATCACATATATCCAACTCTTTTTATTTTAATACCATTATACCATTTATTTATCAAAGCTATTTTTCATTATAAATGATATATTTGTTAGTGTTTAGGATTTTCGGATTTAAGGTTTAATAAAATTATAGAGTTTATGATTTTCTTAGGGTTTAGGATTTAGGGTTAAACCCTTATAAATTTAGGGTTTAATTTTTAATAACTATTAGTGTTTAATTGTTAAGATTTAGGGTTTATATTTTAGGAGATTAGGGTTTAAAAACCCTAAACCCTAAAATCATAAACCCTAAAATCCTCATAGATAGCTAATATTTAAATATGTGTATTTTAGATTTTTTACAAAAAAAAATAATTAAAAAGAATGAAGTTGGGTATATGTGATTAATAAAATAAAAAATTGGGTATATGTGGTTAAACCTCAACTTTTATATGCATCTGTTAATCCTATTTAGTGTTTGACTCCCGGGGTTCAAGTAAGTTAACTCCCCGGCTCTGTAATGTTACCCTGTTTAATTAAGTATTTTAGACTGGGGGAAAACGATTACATGATCAGAGCATAATTATGTTTGTTGGGACGTGTTTATATTTCCAAATTAATAAAAAGAAATTGCATGACGCATCCATTTCGTCTCTTCCTCTCTAGAATTAATTGCTTGGAAGTTGAGCTAACTCTTTTCTTTACTTCCAAGTCTTAATAATTATAATAATTATTTTTACTTATTGTCAATGATTCTCATAGAATCATGTCTCATATTAATGTCGACTTCCAAGTTGTTCATGATGGAAGAGCTTCCAAAACAAATTATCACTCTTTAACGTGTATTGTAATTTACATTCAAATAAGATTCATAAACAGATTATTTAGGTCTAATTAATATGTTTATTGGAGATTTTTGCAACTCAAAATCTAAACAAGATTTTTATCATTATGGTTTCACGGACATACCAAACAAATAAATTTTAACTGTTTTTTTTTTATCAATAAGCAAATAAAATGTTTCTTTTGCAAAGATCATTTCTTTTTCTTTTCTTGTTTTCATATAATAAACCACACAAATAGACAGCTCTATTCTCTATTTCCCTTGAGATATCAACTAGTAAAAAGAACAATCGAGGCACTTGATATTTTCACAAAGCATAAAACTTTATTAATAAAAGAGAAGAGAAAAAAAAATAAAAAATCTACAATTTTCCACATTGAGTGGGAACAAACGACACCGTTTCTTTCCTAAGATCATGAATTACATTGAAATTCTGCTGCTGAATATTTCCAAAAATCGACATTCCATTAGCACTTCCCATGGCCAAACACAAAACGCCTGAACTCGAATCCGCCACCATGTAATTCTCTCCGGGAAGCTCCAAATTGGCGCCTTTGAAATGAAAAATGAGCTTAGGAACAGCAATGCTTTTCGCGGCACTAGGTAACGTGAAGCACAAGTCAAGTCCCGTGGAACCCGAATCATCGACCGGTAAATCCATCCGAGAAGTGAACTCCTCCTTCAAAGCCTTAAATGCGGTCTCCTCAAGATACGTGATGGTCGTGCCCGAGTCTATGATCATACCCCCGGTCCCATCTTCGCTTAGTTCGAAAGTAGACTTTTCAATAGATAGGCGTTTTGCTCCAACGGTGATGCCTTGTAACTCAAGGTAATAGAAACTAGGTTGATTCGGATTCCGTAGCAACGGGATTGTTTTGCTGGCTTCACCATCTTTGTTCACACCTTTTTTGCTGGAGATATCCGAGGCTAAAGATCCAATAAACAAGGAGCTAGATGCTTCACTATCCTCAATGGAGGTCAAGCAATACGAGAATTTAGTCTCCTTGAGCTGAGAAACGAGAGAGAGAGGTCCCCTGCCAAGACCGACAAGACCTGAGCCTTGCGAAAACCCGTCTCCTTCGTTCTCTATCCCACACCCAAACCCGATACCCGAAACCGAGTTGTCTTCTTCGAAAGTGAAAGTTTCTGTGCCCATCATCCCTCTTGTAGACGAGTAATCTCCATATGTGTACAAATACTCACAAACATCTTTGTCTCCATCACAGTGTGATCGAGGCAATGCGTTGCAAAGACCAGAAGAGCAACCGATTTTCGAGTAAGAGGAAGACGTTTTGGGGTCGAAAATCGGAGTTGGTTGATCGAAACATTCAACACAAGGCTTGCACTGAGTCCATATAAGGTCACTTCCGGTATCGACTATAGCCGAGTATTTGACCGGAGGATTACCTATTGATAACTCCATAAGAAACTCGCCGGTTCCGCCATGAGTACGTGATTTGATGTTATTAGTATCACCAGGACTAGACGCAGTAGCCAGAACAGCCACAGCGCCTAACCTGTTTAATCTGTGAGATCCACGTCTGATCCCTCTTTGAATCTTTTGGAACTTTGTGAGGTTCTTCCCAGCATCCACATGTCGTAGACTCAGTCGAAAACCGCTTGATCTTGGAAGGTTTGTGGGATCAGGACGGTCGATTAATGATCGTCTTGATGAGGAAACTATAATTAAGCATGAGAAAATGAAAAGAAAGAAAGGGAATAACAAAGAAGAAGAAGACATGGTTTGGGAATGTGAGTGTGGGATTGGTGAGAGATTAGAGGAGTGGGTAATTAGTGTTTATATAAAGAAGGACAAAAAAAAAAAAAAAGAGAAAAGAGTTACAGAGCAAAGTTAGGCGTGTAAGAAGATTTAGACTGAAACTTCCTACTTAAACTGAGGAGAGAGGCCGTTTTAAGAGTTCCATTCAAACAAGCAAAGCCCTATTCTTCCGTTGTTTGTTGAGACTTTTTTGCAGATTTGCTTTTTCTCATCTAACTACAACTGTTGTTGCCTCAAAAGACAAAAGAAATACATGAAATTTATTATCTGGGCCCATTTTAGTTACGCCTAGTCATACAGGCCCAGAGTATCCAGAGGTTCCTTAACCAAATAACAAAAACCTTGCTAAGTCTTTTTATCACAAGTCAGAAATGGTTCTGTATGAATTTGGACCATGTAAGTTGCATAATGGAAAATGCTGAGAATTTCTTCTTTGTGAACACAACAAATTTGGCCCAAAGATTTGTGTTCTGTTGCAGTGGGATGCAAAAAAAAAAAAAAAAAAAAAAAAAAA
>OVAP01001339.1:0-24675 GCA_900406295.1 Aurinia saxatilis | reverse complement strand
ATGAATCGACCCAGATGAGCTTGCTTAACAATTGTCTTGACCATTGGACAAGGGTCGATTTGCAAAGCATCCTTCTTGCTCTTNTGAGCTTGCTTAACAATTGTCTTGACCATTGGACAAGGGTCGATTTGCAAAGCATCCTTCTTGCTCTTGATACCATACTTGAGACTTCGTTCCATCTCGTTCTTCTTGGTAAGCATTTCCTTGTAGAACTTGGACCAAGTTGGATTGTTGTTGATGGCTTCCTTCAAGGGTAGTGTTACTTCAGCCGTGTCCATGATATTAATATAGCGTTGCTTTTGCTTATCGAGCAAGTGGTTCTTCAATCTTGAAGGGAAGGGAAGAGGGGGTTCATACGGTGGAGGCTCAAACAAGACTTTCTTCGCTTTATCATCAATACCATCCAAGAAACCTTTCCCCTTGGGCTTTGCAACCTCAACCATGACTTGTCCATCTTTCTTTGGATCCTCTTTCGGTTCACAAACTCTCGGACCAACGTCTTGGAGTTCCTTGCCACTCCTTAGAGTTATCATATTGCATTGAGCCTTGGGTTTTGTCTCGAGTTTGGAGGGGAAAGAGCTCGTGGATGTGGAGGATGAAGCTTGAGCATTTTGGCATTTTGCCCGTTCAATCTCGGCTTGCATGGCATCGAGCCTCCTTTGCGTGTCCTTTTGAAACTCCGCTTGAGCGTATTGAGTTTGAGCTAACCAATCCATGATTTTCTTGAGCATTGCCTTAGTCTCATTATCATGGGAAGAACCACCTTGAGCTTGTGGAAAATTCCCTTGGAAGTTCCCTCCTTGTTGGAAGTTGTTGCCTCTTGGAAAGTTCCCTTTTTTTTTGTTCGACCCTTGCCCTTGATAGTTGTAACCTTAAGGTCCTGGATTGTAATTATGTCCTTGGGGTCATGGGTTGAAAGGTTGGTGTTAGGGAGGATACACTTGGTCTTGGGGGTTTTCCACATTAGTGCTTCTATAGGAGAGGTTTGGATGGGATTGATTGAACGATTTGTTGTAGTTGTTGACATAACTAAAATATTCTTGTTGATCCATTGATTGATCTTGATTAGTCGTTTCATATCCTCCTTGATAAGCTTCTTGAGAATGCCCCTTGATTGTAGTCATCAACAAAAGAAACATTCTTTTGACCGGCTCCCAAGACACGAGCTAACTTATCAATCTTCTCATTAAGCTCCTTAAGATTTCCATCACTCATGCTTGAGCCAACCACACCAATAGAAGATCAATCATACTCACCTCCATATCATGCCTCACTTTGAGCTAGATTGTCGATCAATGTCTCGGCTTGATCACAAGTCAAACTTGCAAAGTTTCCATTACTTGTCGTATCTAAAGACCTTCGAATCCCATTATGAACACCTCTATAGAATATACCCAAGAGGTTCTCCTTTGATACACCATGGTGGGGACAACTCCTAGTGAGACCTTTAAGACGATCTCATGCTTCACTCAAACTTTCCTCTCCCTTTTGCTTGAAGCTTTGAATCTCAATCCGAAAGCGGGCTGTCTTTTGCTTGTGAAAGAATTGCTTCAAGAACTCGGTCTTGACATTGGCCCAAGTACAAACCTTGTGAGAAGGAATGGTTCTTTCCCAATAAGCGGCCTTATCATCTAGGGAGAATGGAAATAAGATCATCTTCATGGTTTCTTTGGGAACACCATTGACTTTCAAACCTCTATTGCTCAAACACTCAAAGCGATCCAAATGTTCCAAGGGACACTTAACACTATGACCCTTAAAGGTATACCGTTCCACCAACCCAAGCATTGAAGATTTAAGCTCAAAGTTGTTAATGGGATAGGAGGTGGAATTGTACCTCTCTTGTGTTTGGTTCATCGAACTCCCCAATGGGTCTAGAATTGACTTCATTTCCATTTGGAGGTGGCACCTCTTGCCCTTGATCCTCCATCTCGTTTTGAACAAGCAAATCCTCTTCAAAATCCAACTGTCTCAAGTGATCTCGTCTTTCTCGATCTCTTAAGGCTCGAGCTTCTCTACTTCGTTCCCTTTCCAATTTTTTCAAATCCGGATGCAAATCAACAAGTTGTCCTTGTGGGTTGCCTCGGGTCATTATCTAGAAAAAGAAAGCAAAGACAAACACAAGAAAAACGATTAGTAAAGGGGAATGAAAATAAAAGAAAATAAAGACTTTAGTCTCAATCGAGTTTAAACTCCTAAAGGCTAATTCAAGATTCTCCCAATGGCAACGGCACCATTTGAACAAAATGTTTTGTGTCTAGCGTTCAAAACCTTACGCTAACCACAACTCACTTGAGTAGTTATAGTATAGTCTAAGGGTCAATCCACTTGAGAGAACGATTAACGCGATAAGCACATCAAATTCCTATTAAGCTAAAGCAATCAAAGAGTTTAGTTTTCAAATTCAATCCTAAAACATGCATTAACTAAGTGAACTATTATGCAATAAACAAGACTAACAATAAAAAAGCAAGTAAGAGCACTAAAACAAACTTAAACGGTTTAACAAATCAATTAAAACAAGCATTGACCAATGAGTAATGGCAATAACGACTAAGGTTAACTAGTAATTGACCTTTTGGGGGTTAATTTAACAAACAACAAGCACAATCCTAGGCAAAGGACCACTAATCTATAGATTAACTCAAATTCCTTTAGTGTTAATCCCTTTGAAGATCATTAATTTGACTAATTTACCAATTGTCAAATCAATGAAATTTAAGCAAGAAAACTAAAGCCCAATCAACCACTAAGCATCTTAACTCATTTCCCAATGGCTAAGATGACAAAGCAAAACATTTGTTCTTTCAAGCATTTCATCAACACCTTGTGGGTGTGAGATATGACTAACATCTATTCCACAACTCAAGATCCATCACTAATTACCCATAATCTACCATACTCAATGATCAATAGAGAAACTACTCACACATAACCATATAAACAAAAGAAATTGAAAGGTAAGACATGATTAAAGATGAGATTAATAGTTTGTCAAACAAAAAATCAAATCTTTTAATCCTGGATAGAAGATCTAAGAGGATTACAAGAGAGCTTAGGGTTTTTGTTTATGGTAAAGCTTATCCTCTAAAATAAACAGCAAAAAGGGTATTTATAGGCAAAACCCGGAAAAGTCAACAGAATTAACAAAAGTCACCAAAATCTGAGGGAAGGGGAAAATGTCACTGGCATTGGGTCCTGTCATCGGGTGTGACCAGATGCCAGTGACACGGGGAACATTTTGAGCCATTTTGTGCAGCTGGCATCGGGTGCCCCACATCGAGTCAGACCCGATGACAGGTGCATTTTCTTCATATTTGCCTTCTCTTCACTCCTTTGTTTGATCCTTTGCTTGTTTGCTCATCCCTTGGTCCTCATGCATCCATTCCAAGTCCCATCATATGGTCAAATAGCTCAAGAAGTACCTAAATCATGCAAATATGCTATGCAAATGCAAGAATGCATGTCTAAGTTCTAAATGCAAGCCAAAATGCATAATGTAACTAAATGCATGACAAAGTATCAACAAATGAGGCAAAAACTAGACTAAATGAATGTAAAACAAAGGTGAAAACAATCCTAAAATGCAACATATCATATGGTCAAAGCCTCAACACTTGGACCCATCTCAACATGCACTACAAGCTTCGTCCAGAAATCTCTCATCTCATCAGTGACCTTCACATCCTCCGCCGCATCATTAACATACTCACAATTCAGACCACTGAGATGTTCAAATTCATACAGCGAGAACCGTGTTGGGTTTGCACCAATGAGACTCCATATCTCATATGTCTTATCGCACTCAAGCTGGAAACCAAGCACATAGTGCACCAGCCTTGATGCCCAGCCAGAGTCAAGCTTCCAGAACTTCAGAAAAACTACCAGCCTACTCCCGTCAATCTCAGCCCATTCATCTTTCTTCAAACACTTTTCCAGAGCATGGAACAGCTTTGTATCACTGCTGCAGTAATTGATGCTTCGACATGGAAACGGATCTTCATTTAATGAGTACAACCTCCTAGGGAAATCCGGTTTCTCCTTATACTCCACTCTGCAATCATGAAACGATTTAAAGGTTAGTATACAAAAAACGAGAAAGTCATGAAATTGGATTAAAAAATATACAAACATAACATATACCAAAAACCAGATTCAAAAACATAAACAAAAAATGAGAAAGTCATGAAATTGGATTGTTCAGTTTGAGTATCAGATCTACGAACATTGATAACTGTGAAGATAAAAAAACGAATCAAACGGTTTAAAGAAAGTAAAGCGGAAATGGGTTTCATAAACAAAGAACAGACGTGCTTTCAAAAATCAAAAGAATCGGACAAACAGTTTTGATTCGAAAAAAATTCAAACAAACAAACAAACAAACGAACAAAAAATACAAAAGAATTTCAGAAACAAAAGACAAAAAACGATTTGGAAAACAAAAAGATGATTCCGAACCAAAATCCTATGAAAGTAGACTCGAAAAGAGATTCACCTTCACTACTCGAAAGGAGGCTACTTTATGGACACTAGAGCGAAGAAAATCTGAGCGACATGGTGGAGATTCGAAAACGAAGAGAATCGCCGCAAAATTGCAAAAGATCTCTCTGATGCGGCGTTTAGGGTTTTCTGGTAAAACCGGGACTGTAATACTCTTATATATGCCGGTACAATATAATAATTGATTTAGTGTAGGTTAGGTTAAATCTGGATCGGTTTAATTTGGTTAAGGGTAAAACATATTGTTTTGAATATGCCGACTACAACTGAAGTCTGCCAAATTTATTACAAGCCCGCCCAAATGAAAAAATTATCCCGCCCAAAAATCCAAAAGGCCCGCCAAATCCCACCCATATTACTACAAAATCCCGCTCATAATGTAGACTTCATCTGAAGTCTCCAAAACATTACAGATTTTGTCTTAACCACACCGGTTTAATCGGTTTAATTACACCTAGTTAATCAAATTTCATCTATTTTTTTGTACAATTACAGAGGTTTATATAAAATTATGGAAATTTTTTATCTAGTTACACTGCTTTATATAAATTTATGGAAATTTTTGTCTAATTACACCAGTTTAAACCAATTTCAGTGTATTTAATGTCTAAGTTTAACATTTGATCTCGTTTAAAATGTAATTATACCGCTTTAATCAGTTTTCATATGGATATTTTGCAGACTACATGTGCAGTCCGTAATTTCATCAGACTACATGTGCAATCTGTAATTTTTCATCAGAGCACAACATCGATTCAGAACATCAAATAACATACATAGAATCCTTTCAACCACAGAAGGAAACCGAATAAAAGTATTAAGCCCTTAAACTGAGTTACAACAACAAATTAGGTTTACATCAAATAAAATCCAATAGCCTAAGACTTATTGATGCAAAGGAAAGAGATGACACCTACGATGATTATAGAGACGAGGACGACCACACTTTTCAAATCAAACCCACCTAAACGCTTCTCAAGGATGAACTCTTTCAGTTGCACTAACTCTGTTTCAAATATCTTCACATGAACGGAATTCTTCACAGCCGCCTCCAAGCTCTTCACGGCCTCCAACCTCTTCACAAACTCCAAACCGGAATCTATACTTCGGATGCCACGAATGAAGTCAGATTGGTTTTCTAAAAGACTCCTCAACTCTCTGATTTCCTCTGAAACAGCCTCGTCCCACAATTTGAACAGATGGTGTCCACCATCCTGTACAACCAAGCCAAAATTAGTTCATATATCTCAAACTCATATAACAAACAAAAAAAACATTATATCCCTCTCTTACCTTATGGTTCTTACAACAAAAAAAGATCCTACCCAGATTCAATTCAGTAGTCGAAGTATGTGTCACAGCCGTTAATCCACATACACATCTCTCAGGAATCCCACATTTCCCAGAATTGCCGAAGGAGTAGAGTGGTCTACGCCTATCAACAGAGCTCAGTTCCGCAGCATCAACCCCATAATCCTTAGTAGGAAGACTTGCTCTACTGCTCGATGGCTGGATGTAGCTGTACTGACCCATTCCTGTGAGACAACAGAACTCATTTCAACGGTTACAGAAAAACTCTAGAACATAAACAAAGATAACAGAGGAGAGGCAAGAGAGACTTAGAAATAGGATGGTATGAAGAAGAAACTCGGCGGAGGAGGTGGGAGGCGACGAGATTCACGGCGAGGAGAGAGGAGAGGAAAATATTTGTGCGTTGTTTTAGAGAGAGAGAGAGAGAGAGATTGGTTTCAGATTAGGGTTGGTAGTGGAGGAAACATTAATATACGGAGTAACATTTTAGGTTTAACCAGACTTCAATTGTAGTTTATTTCGGTATATTTGGTTAATACCGGTTACTTTTTTGTTCACATTTGTGGTTTTAGTAGACTGATAATGAAGTCTACTACCTTCCAAACAATTATTTTACAAACTAAATTATCTTTGTAGGTTCAAATTACTTCATTTTTGTGCAAAACTATTTTACACTGATGATAAATAACGTTTATAGCCTATTTTTTGTTGTGTATAAAGTAGAACCTCTATAAATTAATACTCAATAAATTACTAATCACCATAAATTAATAAATTCTTCCAGTCCCGAGTTGAGCCGGTGTAAAAAGTAACGAAATTCGATAAGATAATAAGATAATAACTTTTTATAGAACTCCTATGTAAAATATAGTCCCAATAATAGCATAAATTAATAATTGAAAATATTATGCATATATAATATATATTATGTCTCTCAGGCAATCTACTAAAATATGACTCTAAAGTTGTTTGTTTCTTCTTGGAGTTTGAATCTCGTTGGAGCCCATCTATACTTTTCTTTGTTGCTTAAAAACTCATGGTATTGTCTTCTCAATCTGCATAAAAATTATGAAGAATTCTAGATGCAATAATTGTTTTCTTATGCAAAAGTACTTCACAAAGGTACTGTTATTTGGTCTTCAACTTCATCATCATCAGTTAGGATTGTGGCTAAAATTTCTTCTAAACTCTGAAATTTTAAACAAGTATCTTTTTCTCCCAGCTAGTCGAGTAGGTTATCGATATCCATTTTATTTTGAAAACCGAGATTATATGTGAATCAAAACTTCAGGATCATGAATGTATTTTCAGTAGTTTACCCATCTTTTAAATTCCTTGATATGGCATTACTTGAACGAATTTTGCAGCGTCAAACAATTTGTTGTTGTCTCTTGTAGTATATGAAAGTAACTATCCAAGCCGAGACTGAAAATTTGATAGCAAAAGCATATAGAAGTTTTAACAAAAATAAGTTAAAGACTATAATACACTTTCTTAGTTTTCAAAAAAGGAAAATTTGAAAAAAATTAATAAATTAAAAATTTATCTATAAATTAATATCTCCATAAATTAATAAATTGTCAAAGTCCCAACATTATTGATTTATAGATGTTTTACTGTATTTTTTATTTTTCATATTAATTTTTAAACAATTTATAATTAAAATTTTTTTTAAAAATACGTAGTAGACTGCACATGAAGTCTGTATATTGCGTAATAGACTGCAAATGAAGTCTACAGTCCTCGTGGGGCTATAACAGTCAATTGCGTAACAGTTTTTTTTTTTTTTGTCATTGAGAGAAAAACGGATAATTCACAGCAAAAAATGTCACTTTTGCTTAATGTGTGATATGGGGGTGTAGATTTGCTTTTCAAATTCATTAAGGGTCCAATTCCTGCAATTCCCCCTTCGATTTATTGAATATTTTGGATTGTTTATCTAAAACCACTTATTTATCCAAACTACTTTGGATTAATTGAGTACTTTAGATTAGTTATCTAAAAGCACTAATTTATCCAAATTATATTGGATTATAATTTAAAATTTTGTTAGGATAAAGGGTTTTGGAGCTTAGGGTTTACTAAAATTATAGGGGTTATGATTGGCTTAGGGTTTGTAAGGCTTTAGGTTTTGGGGTTAAACCGTTCTAGAGTTATAGTTTATGATTTAATAACTATTAGGTTTAATTTTTAGGGTTTGAGGGTTTAGAGTTTAAGGTTTGTTAGGGGTGAAATCCCTTTATGATATTTACGATTTTAGGGATAAATAACCCTAAGACCTTATAAATAGTTTACACTTAAAAAATAATATTCTTGAAAATTTATTTTTTAGAAATTAAATATTGAAAATATATTTTATTATAACTCAATGTTTTATATTTTTAACTTTCTTTCTTATTTTTTGGATTTATTTGGATTTTTAAAAATCATTATTGTTATTTTTTATTAGAAATTATTATTTTGATTAAAATATTAATATATTATTATTAAAAATAAGGATTGACTTTTTTAATCTTTAATATAAATAGTCAAACACAAATCCAAGAATTATTGTGAGCAGACAATAGTTGGGAAATAAATTTGCTCAGTCAAAATATTTGGGGAATTAAATGACTGTTTTCCCACAGATAAGACCCAATAAAAGATAAACAATTAAAATTTGCAGATCTTTCTTGATAGAAGGGCCGTGGCTCTATCGTCCTCCACGAGATTTTCAGCTTCTTCCAGAAGCTTGCCTTGCCGTCAATCACCACATGAACTCCACTTCTCATCTTCTGTTCATCACCGAGAAAACCTGAAATCTTCTTGGAATAAGCTCTTAGTTATCCAAATCAGAAGACTTTTTATGCAACATAAGAGATCCTCTAATTTCCTCATCATCTGATTCAAGAAAACAAAAAAATTTTGAACACTTATTCTGAGAAAACTTAAGCCTAAAACTCAAAGTCCTAGATTTACTTTCTCCATAATAAGAACAAGCAAAGATGATTAAAAGGGTTTTAGATCCGGAGTAAAAATTCTCCAATCTACTAAGAAGTTTATGAAATACCAGAAGATGAAGACAAAAACCGAACAAGTTCGGATTTTTAACCGGGATATAACCGGAGAAACAGATCCGATAACTCGGAAAATCAACTGGAAAGACAATAAGAGAATAAAAGAAAAAACGATCTAGAAATTTAATATATTACAAAGTTTCCGGCGCCGGATTTTGCCGGTCAACGAAAAAGTGAACGGAAAACTTTTTTGGTAAGCTTTTTAAAGAGAAGCTGGAGATTAATTGTATAGAGAGAGAAAGTTATATTAATTAATAAATTTCAATTTCAGCATATACCATGTATATCTTTAATTATATATATATTAAAGCTTCCAATATAAAAGAAATGGAGATTTCATAATGGAATCGAAGCTTCCAAATTGAATTTTTTTGGAATCGAGCTTCTAACAAGCTTCCGAGAGCTTCCGATTCCGGTCGAGATTCTGAAGCGGGAATTACCTCGGGACAAGCAAATGCTTCCTAGATAAATATACGAAAAATAAAAATTATGTGGGTCGGTGAATTCCTGATCACCTGCGTACCAATCATTTATAAATTATTTGTTATGTATATCATACTATTTTCAGGGATATATATATGATTAAAATTCGAGTTTATGAAATCATTAACTCGATTAATCGTTGGGTAGACGATTTGTTTTTGGTTCAGTTCATTGAATCTAGATATTCTATATATTTTGGTTCGATATGGTTTGGTTTCTATTCAGTTCAACTCGGTTCAATTAAAAAAAAACACCCAAGAATAAATATATATCCGATTTTAGTTTAATTGGTGTATATACTTTTGTAAATATATTTTTGTGTGTGCAAAGTGGTGTGAATATTTCTGTCCCTAAAATGAATATCCTTAGCCCCTCAGCCACAAAATCTTTGCCTCTTCATTTTTCCGGTGGCTGACATCCTTAGCCTCCACCGGAGAGGCTTCTGCTTTCAGGGAATTTGCCAAGGACTTTGATGTTATCTTCTCCCAGTGCTTCCCCTTGTTGGTTGGGACGTGTGGTTCCCCTTGTTGGTTGGGGCTTCTCTCTCTTTTTCAGTTAATTATAATGGAGATAGAGCTTATGGTTGAGGTTTTTCTCCTCGTAGTTTTTTGGAGTCTTATTGTCTCCAATTGTTGTTGGTTCATTTATCCATATGTGGATAAAGTGTTGTGGTCGTTGGTTTTCTTTTTTCCAAGGATACTAGTGCAACTAGACTTGACAGAGCAAAAATACAAGATTCAAGACAACTTATGTTATATGGAGAGTGATTTAGGATAAACAGAAGGTGGAGAGAACCCTAATCATTCATGGTGTTAGGATGTGTTTTAGCTTAATTGCTTTGGCCCTTTTTGTTGGGTATACAATGTGAATCGACTTGAAGCATCTTTATAGGTTTTATTTAAACCTTTGATGTTTGTCATTTGTCTATGTTTATTTTGCTCGCTCTCTCCTGAGTAGCCCTCGGCTTGGCTTCATGAACGCATAAGAAGAGAAGTCATTGGTAGCATCTGAACACTCTTTATTTAAGAGTTGTGATGCATTGTTTTCTTTGAAGTTTTCTCTTCTTTTATTGGATGTTTTTCTAGTTATTGTTTTCTTTTGATCCACAATTAATAATACCAGATGATTAAAAAAAATATGAATATCCCAGAAGAAAATGCCCTAACTGGTCGTTGGATCTCACATAAAAAAGGATAAATGAATTCCATATCGAGAGAATCGATAACTATTTATGTATCTAAGCATTCTTGTCCAGGTTTACTGTACATTGCAATGCAACAAACAAAGACAATCATATCCTGTCAATATTTGGTCGTTCATTGTCGTTAATTGCTTCGAAACTTAATGTAAATAATTCTAGCTTTTTGAATGATCATAGATATTAAATATTAATTTATTTTATATTTTTTAGTGTAATATAAATATATTTATAAATAAGATAATATTGTGAAGTGGAAAAACACTCATATAAAACACTTATATAGTTCATTATTCTCATGCATAATTCTTTACAAATGATTATTTTGGATACATCCATATCCGTGGGACGAGTATCTTCTAATAAAATATCTCACTTTGCGAACTATAAAATAATAAAATAATGGAGCATACGATGATGTAACCATCTCGTTGAAATGACTTTTATAAGAATGTAACATATATAGATGGTATCAAGGATCAACATGTATTTTGATGAAATATATAGGGTTATTTTTCGAATATCAATATGATATTTTCTCCTTTCTCCTAGTTACAAATTAATAATTTTCAGTTAAACATATTTTAATAAACTTGTGCTAGAGTTTGTCACTGTGTCACCACCTGGGTTCAAGCCCAGTTTGATGCATATTATGTTGTTGACAAAAAAGAAAAAAAATTAACAAACCTGTTAATTATTTTTTTATTTTATCTATTTTCTACATTTTGTAAAAGCAAAAGATGTACTACTTCTTCTTCCAAAAACCTCTCTCCTCCTAGAAACTCTCGCCTCTCTCTTCCTCTCATCGTCTTCCGTTTAGATCCCCATCCCTAGCCTGTCGCCAGCCAGGTACTTTTCCTTTTCTCAATTTTTGTTCCTTTCTTCTCTTTTCTTTTTGTTTCTTTGTGGTTTTGGTGGTTTTGTTTGGAGGTTGGGTTCACCATCCGGGTAGTTGAGGTAATCAAGGATCTGGTTCTTAGGACCGATGGAGTGGATTATCCACAATCCTCATATCTTGTTTTTTTTGTTGTTTCTTCTTTGCCGGCGCGTAGATCTACAACTTCTTGTCAAGATCTTGGATTTTCTTTCAGTGTCATGATTTGGTGTTGTTACAAGCGTCTTTGAGGTGGTTTTTACTCCTCTTGGTGGTGTGGCTTCTCAGATCAAGAATTGTTCTTCTTAGGTACAATTTTGTCTGGGATTAGACATAAATTCGGGTTTGGGTGTTATTCATTATTCATGGCATGTTCTTCTCTGCTTCAAAATCGTGAATAGTTTTTACCCTGTTCCGTTTAGTGGTTGGGTCTTCAATGGAGACTTAGCTTCACCCGGAGTAATGTGCAACACTCCTTGTCTCTACTAATTTGGGTCAGATCGGGATCCGCTTACTTTGGTTTCTCTCACGGCCTATCTACCAAGTTCCTCCAACGCCATCTTTGGAGGATTTTTATTTTTTTTTATCTCTCTTCCTGTCATAAATTAAATCTACGATCTTTAATTGGAAATAATAAAATTCATGAGAATGGGAAACTTAGCTTTTCTGTCTTTGCAAAACATTTTTTCTCTTTTCATTTTCTTTCTTTTTGAAAAAAATATTTTTCCCCTTTCATTAGATTTTGTTTTTTCTTATTACCTTTTTAATAGATATACATTTCTATTTTCTTGAGGAAAATTATATTTTCTTTTCATGGAATTATACAGCTAATTATCATCAAATTTTTAAATACTTATCCATGTGTGTGTGGTTTAGAACTAAGAGTTAAAATAAATCAATTTAACACATAATATTGTTCATTGTAGATATGGCTTGAGGAAAATGTGAGAAAAGAGAGACTTTGGATCATTCTAGCTACATCAAAGGATCGCTTAAGAAATAGAGGTCAAATGGATGAGAAAATCAATTGATGAATTGGTTCCACACTAGGCTGATCAAAGCATGGATCAAGGTTAGTGTCTCTTTCTTCTTCCTAGAAAAAGTGTTTATGGTTGAACTAAACTAAATCTAGAGATCGTTGGTAGTAATGATTTCCATAGACAAATTATTAATGAACTAGTTTACATGTTGTATCAGATCCAACCTAGATTTATTTAATTCATGATAATTAAACTTACGGCATCATGAACCAATGTTACCTTAATAATAGATTCTGAGTTTTTGAATAATTATGTGCTATATTGTCTTCGGCATATTAGAATAATTAGTAAACGTACAGACGATGAAATCGTTGTACAATAAGGAATCAGTTATAATGATTTGTCTATTGGTTTGATTACGCATGATGATGCCTTAAGTTTTGGTTATATTTGTGTGTGGTTATGCCACAACGAATCTAAAAGAGTCATGACTGTTCATATATGTTCACATGGGGATAATTATAGTCAGCGTGACAAAAGGATTCATTAGTGTTTAATGGTTTAAGTGAATTCATAATCGTTAGATGACTAATAAATTAGAAATTATTGCTTGCATGATTTACGTCTCATGAATTCATATGAATGCATGCATGTTTTAATTACGCATACACATATATAAAAACGTACATATGTGTGATGTGTATAAATACTTCCGCTGCATATTTAGGGTTTGATTATGTTATGAAATTTTAACGTAATAAATATAGCTATATCAATTCGAATTTTAAATATTTATATTGTATATAAGATGGTAGTCATCAAAGTGGTCTTGTTATATTACATATAAACATTGATTGATAAAAATATATTAATTGATCATGAAAAACAAGATGCTAAAATTGACATAAAAGTTTGGTTGATCAATTATTTTATCAGTTTTGTCTTAGAAGATCACCTAGGTAAATCATTAGATATAGCTAGTAATATTGAAAAGGATTAATCATTTCACACTATGGTCAATAGTACCCAAAGGTAACATACTTTTTTGAATTTTGTGATTTGATTAATTATAAAATTATAAATTTAGCATCAATTAAGGTGAGTGTGTTTAGTTATTGCCCAAAGGTTACTTAAACACATGCTTTCAAAGACTAGTCTCTTAGGAATCTGAATTAAAATCCCAAAGCATTAACGGGTAAGCATAAATAAATGCTTGCAGCGTATATTAAATTTTTTTTCATCCGCTAACTCTGTCATGAAGATAAATAGGCTGAAGCCTGAATTTGAGGAATGGTCCAAACATATCCAGTTTACGCAGGATGTAATGTCACTGGACATGCAATCCTAACGGATGAGGAACCTGCAACAATTACGGTAGATAGCTCCAAAACTGAAAAGTATCATCATGAAACTTGGGAGCAATCTAATAAGCTGAATTTGAACATCGTGAGGATTGCGATGGCAGAAAGTATAAAGCCATCTATGCATAAGACATAGGAAACTAGGGAATTCATAAACAAAAATAAGGACTGTTCACAATCGGATTTGGTTGACAAGTCGATTGTAGGAAGTCGCATGAGTGAGATTACTGCAAGAAAGTTCAACTGGTCTCATACAATCCATGATCATATGACACGCATGTCTAACCTAGCAACAAGACTGACGACCTTTGGAATGGAGGTGCATCATTCTTGGTCCAATTATCAGGAACTCTCTTCTAATCGGATTTAGCCAGTTCCAGGTGAACCACAACACAACTAAGATAAATGGAACTTTAAGGAATTAAAGGCTATGTTTATTCAAGAGGAGGGAGATTAAAAACACAAAAAGGGAAAAAATCTGACAACAAAACATGAACTTACATGTGTTTGTAAGAAAACTAAAAATTGTTTAAAAATACTTAAATCCACAGACAAAAACACATACATATTACATTCATAGCCTCTACTCATTTTCTTCTTCTTCTGGTGTATTCGTAGCTTTCTCCAAATTTTCAGCGGCCGTTGTGATCCTTCCTCAAACTATCTCACGACCAAAAAGCTTGAAGCGATTTCCATAAGTAGGCTTCTTTTTAGTTGAGGAGCTTTGCGAGGCTCCCGGTCCCATTGACGTAGTTTGGCCAAAGGGGCAATCCACTTTGTCTTCCACGGAACCTGGATAATTTGTCACATTTAGGTGATTAAATTAGCATAACTCAAAAAAAAAAAAAATCCCTTTGCCACACATTTTTATAATATACACTAAACTTTAGTGATCTCCCTTCCGAATTACGCCAAATCTGAGACTCATTTCCTCTACACCCACCCACATTACCCCTAAACCTAAGATGTTAGAGCATACCATTAAAGAAATGAATGCTTGTCATCTAGTGTTGTGAAAGAAAACAAAAACAAATTTGGTGTTAAAGAAAGAGATAACCTTTTCTCATGACCGTCCTTGCCCTCAAAATGCCATTGCAAAATGCATTCCTACATCCATCTTCCAGTTCTTAGCTTCTATATACTTGTTAACACCGACAAAGAGTTTTCTGATTCATAACATCATAGAAAGGCATAAAAAATATTATCGTCCAAACATATGCACAAAATAAGGATTTGGAAATGATGGAGACAAGTTTATATTAAAAAAAACATTGGCTTGTAGAATACGGAAAAACTTGTTTTATGACAGCAGTAGAAAGCGATCCAATGTGCATGCATTCAGAAGATACAAGAGAGTCTGAAGCACTGACATTTTGTCTCAGCCTCTTAACACAAATTCAGAGATCACCATTTATTTTTCAGGATAAAAGAAAAGTTTATATTTAATCTTCATACTTGTCATAAAAAACAAACCTTAAAATGTTGAAGAACCTACTTTAGGAATACAACGGCATAACCAACAATAAGATATTTGGAGTTAACAAATGTGCTCCAACCATTGGTCAACAAATCATGCCTTGGGTTGCCTACACTCATCCACATCATGAGTTTACATAAACATGAAATGATTATTAAGAAACAAAAGATGTGTTTGATTAAAAAAAATTTGTGTTATCTCTTAAAGAGTGCAAATCAGAAACAACCAAAATATGTTTCTTTGGACAAATCCAAAAAAAGAGGAAAAAATGTTGAATAAACAATTCCACTAAAAATAAAATAAAAATAACAATGATTTCATACCATAACCAAAAGACAATTATCTGCATACCTCCAAGGAACCGAGAATCCTCCGTAAGCATTGGGGTATGAAAGAGTCAACACCTTGTAAAATAACTAAACTATGCACAATTTTGGCTCTAGGAGAGGGATTTTAGGAACAATGGAAACAGCACCCGGAAGACAAAAAAATCACAACATTATACCATGTGGTGATTATATCACAATCAATTATTAGATACATGAAACAGAATATGATGAAAGCCTTTACTAATTATGAGGTGCGAGTAGTGAAAACAAAACAGCCTTGTTGCTTTCTTCAACTTTGTTTTGTGCTTCCTTGTTGCTTCCTTCAATTTTGTTTTCTACTTCCTTACAAAAGGTCATTTGTGGTGTACTAGATGAGTTATTCTTCATATCCTTTCGGGATATTAAACCCGTAGGAGAGTAACTTTTTCCTTTCCCTTTTCACCGCAGATTTTCCTTCCATCACCTTTTGAGCTAGGGACACTTTCTTGCTTCACTTTACCTTTATTCTTTGGTTTCTGCCCAGAGATTTCTTTTGCATGCCCATTAGAACTATGGTGATAGTATTCTTCATTCTCCTTACCCTTTTTCTTTGGTTTCTCACCATAGTCTTAATTTGTATCATCATTTGAGCTAATAAGGATATGGCTTTTTTCAGAACATTCATCTGATTTTCCTTTTGGAGTTATTGTTGTCTCAAGGATCATTGATCTATCATTTCTCTTTAGTGGTGCGACTTCCTTATCAGTAGTACTTAAGGACTTACATTTATCAATTAAAATTTGAAGCTCTTCATTATCATTAGATTGCCATTCTCCAGCCTGTGATGCATCCTTTCGTCTTAGTAAGACCACTTAAAACAATGAAAAATGATTTTATAATTTTTATATATCATTTTATTTCCTTTTCGATGTTGAGAAGAATATTGAAACCATTTTCATTTTCCTGATGAAGTTCCAATCCAAACACATTTCTATTAGGCCTTTTATTTTTTTTTTTTTTTTTTTTTTTGAACGTCTCCTAATTTTTTTTGTCGGTGTAGACGATTTACTGATCATATGAGCAGCTTCCACTCTCTCGCCAAGCTTCGTTGGTTCAAGCATATTGGATTCCTGTGAGATATCCTGATTTGAGTTAGGACAGGATGGTACTCTATTTGAAGAGGTCATGACTAAAGATAGAGGTTTTTCCTTCTTTATAGAGTATTGTTGCAAAGCAGGTGCAATAGTTTCAGTTGCTGCCTTTATGCTTAGTCTTTGGCTTTGGTTTGAAGACCCATTGTCTTAAAACTTCCCAACAGTTATCGTTCACGCATTTACATAACTCAATTTATGTCAATTCATAAAAATATACATACATGCAGATGTAGATGCAAATGATAAAAAGGAGAAGAAAAACATATATAAAAGGTGAGTTTACCTGAGTTTATCGAGATGAGAAGCACCAAGATTCACATAGCAGACAGGGAAAGTTTTTAGATTCTCTTTTATTAACTTATTGATTAAGATTTGATAATATCACAACCAATGAGTAAATACATGAAATTTAATATGGTGAAAGCCTTTCACTACCCGCTTCTCCAAATCAGTAAAGTCTCTCACCATTTATGTATTTAATCATTGACTATGATATTATCAAAGCCTAAATGATAAGTTAATAAAAGAGAATCTAAAAACTTGTACAGTCTTCTTCTATGTGCATTTTGGTGTTGCTCCTCTCGATAAACTCAGGTAAACTCACCTTTTATTATATGTGTTTTCTTCTTCTTTTATCATTTGCATCTACGTCTGCATGTATGTAGATATTTATGAATTGACATAAAAATGAGTTATGTAAATACATGAAGGATAACTGTTGGGAAGCTTTAAGGCAATGAATCTTCACAGCAAAGCCAAAGACAAAGCATAAAGGCAGCAATTAAAACTATTGCACCTGCTTTGCAACAATATTCTAAAATGAAGGAAAAACCTCTATCTTTTCTCATGACCTCTTCATATAGAGTACTATCCCGACCTGAGTCAATCTGAGACGTTCCATTGAAACCTCATATGCTTGAAGAAACGAAACTTGGCGAGGGAGTGGAAGCTTCTCCTAAGATCAGTAAATCGTCTACACCGATAAAAAAGGTTAGGGCGCGTTCAAGAAAAAATCTAATGTCTAGCATAAATGGTTCTTTATTAGAATTTCATCAGGAAAGTGAAAATGGTTTCAATATTCTTTTTAACATCGAAAAGAAATAATATGATTAGCAAAACTTATAAAATCATTTTTCATTGTTTTAGGTGATCTTACTGAGACGAAAGGCTGCATCACATGCTGGAGAAGGTGAATCTGAAGAGTACATGAAAAAAAGATAGCAATGAAGAGCTTCAAAGTTTATCTGATAAATGTAAGTCCTTGAGTACTACTGATAAGGAAGTCACACCACTGAAGAGAAACGATAAAACAGTGATCGTCGAGCCAACAATAACTCCAAAAGGAAAATCATAGGAATGTGCTGAAAAAAAACCATATCCTTATTAGCTCTGATGATGATACAGAGGAAGACTATGGTGAGAAACCAAAGAACAATGGTAAGTTGAAAGAAGAAGACTATCTCCATTATTCTAGTGGGCACGCATGAAAAATCTGAGGAGAAACCAAAAAATAAAGGTAAAGTGAACCAAGAAAGTTTCCCTAGCTCAAAAGGCGATGGAAGTAAAATCTTTGGTGAGAAAGGGAAAGGAAAAAGTTACTCTCCTACGGGTTTGAGATCCCGAAAGGATATGAAGAATAACTCAGCTGGTAAACCATAAATGGCCTTCTGTAAGAAAGTAGAAAACAAAATTGAAGGAAGCAACAAGTAAGCAGGAATCAAAGTTGAAGAAAGCAAAAAGCCTGTTTGGTTTCACTACTCACTTCTCAGATTGCGACATAATCACCACAAGGTAAAATGTTGTGATTTTTTGTCTTCAGGGCGCTGCTTCGTTCCTAAATTCCCTCTCCTAGAGCCAAAACATTACATAGTTTAGTCTTTTTATAAGGTGTTGACTCCTTCACACCCCAACGCTTACGCGTGATTCTCGGTTCCTTAGAAGTATGCAGATAATTTTCTTTTGGTTATAGTATGAAATCATTGTTATTTTTATTTGATTTTTTGTGGAATTTTTTATTTAACATTTCTTCTTATATATATATATATATATATATATATATATATATGTCCAAAGAAACACCGTCGTAGATTTTGGTTGTTTCTGATTTGCACAACGATGAGAGGCATTTCGGTACACTTTCAGAGGTAACATAACTTAAGTTTGATCAAACACATCTTTTAATGATCAGTTCATGTTTATGTTAAATCATGACGCGGATGAGTTTAGGCAAGCCAAAGCGTCATTTGTTGACCACTGGTTTGAGCACATTTGTTAGCACCAAAAAGCTTATTGTTAGTGATGCCATTGTATTAGTCATAAGGTAAGTTCTTCAAAAAAACTTAGATTTGTTTTTTTATGGTTAATGTATGAAGATTAAACATAATTTTTTCATATCTCATGAAAAATAATGGCGGTCTCTAAATTTGTGTTTGGAGGATGCAACAAAATGTCAATGCTTCAGACTCTTTGGTATCTTCCGAATGCATGCACATTAGATTGATTTCTCCTGCTGTTCATACACGTGTATAAAACAAGTTTTTTCATATTCGTCAAGCCAATTTTTTTTTCTTAATATAAACTTGTCACCATCCTTTTTAAATCCTTAACTTGTGCATATGTTTGGAGGATAATATTTTTGATGTCTTTCTATGAATCATAACAATGAAGCCAAAAACATTTTGTTAGTGTTAACAGGTATATGGAAGCTAAGAACTGGAAGATGGATGTAGGAATGTGTTTTAAGATGGCATTTGAGGGGCGAGGACGGTCATGAGAAAAGGTTATCTCTTTCCTTAACACCAATTTGTATTTTGTTTTCTTTGACAACAGTAGATGACAAGCATTCATTTCTTGAATTGTATTTAGGGGTAATTTGAGAGGCTTTTAGCCTACCAAAGACCAATAGCTAAGCCACAAATCACAATTGTGATTGTAGTATAGTATAGGATCGATTTCCACTAGAGGAGAGTGACTAACACATTAAGCAAAATAAATCCTAATTATGCTAAAGCAGAGGTGTTTGAATAATAACAAGCAAAAAGAAAGTAATAAACAAGAAACTAACAATAAACAATAAAAGCAAATAAAATGAAGCAAGATTTCAATAAAGATAGATATTGATCAATGGGTAATGGTAATAATGATCATGATTAATTAGTATAGACCTTGTGGAGGCTAGTTTACAAGCATTAGGCACAATCCTAATCAAAAGACTACTAATCTACAAATTAACCCAAATCTCTTTGGTGTTAATCCCTTAAGAGATCATAAATTTGACTAATTTCCCGATTCCCAAAGTTAATGAAATCCAAGCATGAAATACAAGCCCAATCAACCATAAGCACCTTAACTAATATCCCAATGGCTAAGGTGAAAAAGCAAAACATAAAGTTCATCCAACCATTTTATCAAGCACTTGGTAGGTGGGTAAAATGCAAAGGTTGGTGGATAATAGCATTATAAACACTAAAGATTTAAGGAAACAATAGAGAGCTAGCATCATGTTCATTCAAGCATTTTATCAAACACTTGGTAGGTGGATAAAATGCCTAAGATCTATTTTCCAATGGGTAGAAAGGAAAATATCATTAAGGACAGATGATGCTTAGCAATCAATGAAAACTAACCCTAATCCACAAGATCAACACTAATCACCCATTAATCTACCAAACCCCAAAAATCAATAGAGGAGATTACTCACTCATCAACCAAAAAATTAATACACAAGTCTCCTAATTGACTTGATCTGATGTGTCTCTCATAAAATATGTACTAATGTTGATGTGTCGTTGGAAAATACTTTACACGTCATATAATAGATTTTTTTAGAGGCAATTGTTTAGAGATTTTCTCTTAATATACAACCTCTAAGAACATGTATTCTGTTCCTAAATTTCTAAAACTCAAAAAATTAAAGTTTGAGTATTTCTATCTTTTCGATTTTTGAAATCGATGCAGTTTTGTAGAATGTTTTTCTTGGGTTGGTTTTGAATGAGTCGATGCTGTTTGATTATTATTTCCGGGTTGATTTTTGTTTTTTTTTTGAAGCTCGATTTCATCTTTTGGTACAAAGAGAAGACGATGTGTGGGCAAGAATTCACATACAACCAAAAACTTGTCTAACGGATTTTTTAAGGAATCGTCGACTCTCTTAGTATGAACCGCTCAGAAAATTAAAGAGAAAGACAAAGAACAAGGTAAGAGAAGTAGGGTAGCTTTATTGATAACAAAGGGAATTCTCGAGTACAAGCTGCTAAGACCTAAGCTATTTGAGAGAGAAGAAGATGATCTAAGACCTACGACCTTAGATCATATATATACTCCAACTAAACCGCCTTGGGGCCTAAGCTCTTTAGTGGGCCACCTTCCATTTCCTGAAAATATGCTTCCATTCTTCCAGCAATCTTCTGGATAGTTTCCTTTCTCCTTAGATACTCCGATGATTCTATTATCGAACCTTCTTGCTTGACGGCGCTCGGAACAAACCTTGGGGCTTTGTCTTGATGGAAGATGGAGATGGGCCCACGGAACTAAGTTGGGCCGTTTGGCTAGTTATAAGTGTTTCTGGGCCCATGAGATTGTTGAGATAATCCGTGGGTCGTATGTGTACTCATGATTACCTCATTAAAAACCTTGGCAAAGAAAACCACATGGGGAAAAACCCTACCAAGGGAAAAAGAGTGTGATCACGATGGTGAAACGTTCATCGTGAGTCCTTTAGTTCTCAATGGAACTAAATCATGCAGTTGGACCCACGGGACGCGATGTTGCTAAGTGAGCTCTAAGCTAGCTCGCGGATTGGAATGTGACTGACCTTGCGGGCCATACGGATGACTTAGCCCGCAGACGCTTGAAGAGAGTGACGTAGCTCGCGGGCTATGGAGAAGCTTGTCCGTGGTCCATGGCTTGGACGTAGCTCGTGGACAAGAATGGTGGAACTTGTCCATGGGCCATGGCTTGGACGTAGCCCGCGGGCAATGGAGCACGGATGATCTCGTGGGCCACGGCAGGCATGAAGTCGCACATGAAGAATGCAAGATGATGTGTTAGCCAGACCAGGACGTAGCTCGCCTGGCATGGAAGACTGGCTAGTCTGCGGGCCAGACCAGGACGTAGCTCGCCTGGCATGGAAGCCTGGATGGTCTGGATGGTCTGTGGGCCAGACCAGGACATAGCTTGTCTGGCATGGAAGGCTGGATGGTCTGTGGGCCAGACCAAGACGTAGCTCGCCTGGCAGGAATGGTTGGATGGCTTGTGGGCCAGACCAGAACGTAGCTCGCCTGGCTTGGATGACTGGATGGTCTGTGGGCCACAGAGAGGTCCAGTTTGCATACGAAAATGGTGAGCTTTTCCCGTGGGCCGTAACGCGGGATTTGGCTCACGGGACAGTCTTGGCATGCTCATACGATCCTTTGTGGGTCCATTTCGTGTCCGGACGTTCACTTGATCACCCAGAGGTCAAGTTGGCTTGTCCATGGTCACTTGGGACCCACAGTGGGACTTAGCTAGCACACTACCTGGTGAGGTCTGTGGGGACCCACCAGCAGAATGTCCATACGAACATGGTTTGGACAAGTTTAATCATGGGACCCGTGTAGGTCCAACCGTGTAAGCATTGCAACCTACCGATGATCGACGATGGTTACGAGTGCAATTCTCGACGGTCTAAACGCACGATCAACTTGTGAGCCATAGTTGTGTTTTGTGGAAAACACTTAACCGTTTTGAGCTGACAATCTTCGGGGGTGGAATCCGACCCCCACAGACGACTCGAATCAGAGGATTGATCATGTGGTTTCCCTTCTTGAGATCGATTCTCTTTGGACGAACTCAGGAGAAGTATGAAGGATTATCAATTTCTACTTTCGATCTCTTTGGGCGACTGCAATCACAAAAACGACAAAACATATGAAGGATTATATGTTTCTATTTTCGGTCAAATTGTCTTTATGCCTTTCTGTTTCTACTTTCTGTCTATCATGACACTTGGTTTTGCGTTTGATCTCTGTTTCATACAACTGTGATTATCTTTGTCTAAATCTATCGTATAAGAGTAGCTGTGAGGTTTTTGAAATTAGAATTAGCAATTTGCAGTTAGTTGCTAGAGTTTGATGGCTTAATTAAACTTGTGTGAATGATGTTGGTGCAGGAACATATAATGGGACAAATAGTTACTAGTAACAGTCCATCTCTTAACCTATAATAGTCCAGGTCTTGATGATCATTAAAGGTATATTTAGGAGAATGGGGATTGGATTCGGTTGGGGCATTGGTTGAGGACCTGGTTTTGTTTCTGAGGTTATTGTTTATATTGGTGCAGGCTGTGGAGTTGGTTTCAGTGTTGGTATAACGCCTGGAGCGAAGTTATGTTGGGGTTGAAGATACAAGTGAGTGATGGTTTGCTTCTGTCTGCATCTTCATTTACAAACACTAACTCGGTATGGCATAAATTTAATTTTAACTATCCCAATATGTTTGTGTGATTATGTACGTGTTGGAATTAAACATTATGTTTGATCTCTGAAAAATTCTGGTTCTCTTTTAAACATTGATATTTTTCAAACACATTTTCATGATTTAATATGAATGTTGCCTCATCTTCACCTAGGTACTCTTCTTTTGTTGAATTCATCTTTAACCGACTACGTCTTTTGTAGTTAGACCATTTATTACATGGTTAAGTTCTGAGATGCTAAATTCTGCCATCCTACAATTTCATGTATTCCCTTGACAAGTCTAACAGATTTTGTTAAGGTGCCTCGGTCCTATCCTCTAGATGAATTCCAGAAAATGGTGGTTGAGAATTGAGCGAAGTTCTCAATGAACTTAAACAACTCAGTTACTCATTCCACTGCAGCAGAAAGCAGTGGTATGTCTCTTTCTTACTTCCACGCTTCCGTAGCTGCATATGTAATATGGGTTTAGTGCAAAAAAACCCATGAACTCGGAAATTCTTGCAAAATAACCCATGACGTTATTATCGAGCACGTTAAACATATGAACTCCGAATAACCCCGCAATATAGCCCTTCTCTGTATCGATGACGTGTCGTGAGAAACAGCATGCCGTTATGATTTTCCCGTTTTCGTAAAAAAAATGTTTTTGCAACCTACGGGATTCGAACTGGAGACATGGAGGCGTTTATAAAGGCGTGTAGCCACTGAGCCACGCTATCATTCGATGTTTACTCTGTTGGGCTTTGTTTTATAGTTAAGTTCAATCCAATAAAGAGAAAAAAATTGTTGATAAATTATCGGAGAGGGAGATTCGAACCATGGGCAAGGGACGAATCACTAAGATGTGTGGGCACTAGGCCACACAATCATTCGTTGTTTACACCACAAACATATATATTTATAATGAGTTAGTATTCTGACACAATAAAAACCCAGAAATCCCCAATTCTTAATTGACAACCCTAGTTCTTTCTCTTCTACGACTTCTGTGAGGAGAGAGTGAAATCGAAAATTTGGGGGTTTTTCTTTGGTGAGGAATGAGTGAAATCGGACTATAGGGTTGTTTGTTTTGTGGAGTCGTGTTCAAATCTGGTGAAGAAACAGTGAGTCGGGTTCAATTTTTGTGAAGAAAGAGTGAGTCGGGGTTGTTCGATTTGGCGAGAAAGAGTGATGCGGGTTGTTTGCTTTGGTGAGGGATAGAGATGAGCTACGATCGATTCGACTTGTTCTTATACGTCGGTGGTTATTGGGCTCCCGATGACACATATCGTGGTGGAGAGTCGCACGAAGGTGGATTGCAATATGCAAAAGGTTTTCGTATAAGTACAGTCATGGTCTTGGTGAAGCAGCTTCTCGGGTACGATGAAAACATGAGTAAGATTTCGTGGTTTCCACCAGAAACGCCTGACAAGAGAGAAGACATTGAAGATGAAGACATCTTAAAGAGAGTTGTTCACTACGCCGTTACTTCAGGTGCGTTAACTTTGTTCATTGTACGAGCAGATGACCCCTACATTG
>OVAP01001338.1:11906-24682 GCA_900406295.1 Aurinia saxatilis | reverse complement strand
TAGGTTCTCTTTCTGAAAAGATATATGTTAGAGTTAATTCGGATACCAATTAAACTAGACTGGCTAAGTCTAACTCTGCAATAGGTTAATCTAGGCATTAAGTTCAGTAATCTAGGCATTGGTCGATCGACAGTGTGAACTGGTCGATCGATCAGGACACTTTCGGTCGATGGCAGATTATGCCTAGCCAGTCTTAAATGATATACAATTGAACTAGACTGGTTTTGGTCGATCGACAGTGTGAACTGGTCGATCGATCGGGACACTTTCGGTCGATGGCAGATTATGCGATCGATCTGTCAATGCCTGAAAATGCTAAATAAAATGTGAGAAAGTTCAATGATAAAAAACGTTAGGAATTCAGGTAATGCATCAGAGGATCATATTTTGAATTATTCAGGGTAGTAATCTATGTAATTTCTAGTTTAGGCTATATAGTTGAAATCACTAATAACCGATTATCCTTAGCCAGTCTAGTTCAATTGGTATTAAGTTCAATTGGTATCCGAGTTAACTCTAACATATATCTTTTCGGAGTTTTTGAATTTTTTAAAATAGTTCCGGCTTTCGAATAATTTTGCTTTTAATTTTATAAATACGGCCAGGTTTTTCTATTATTATAAAATTATTTTTGTGACTTTTACTGTTATTTATATATTTAATACGGTTTTTATAAAGAAACAAATAAAAAAACAATTATTTCAATAAATCAGATTTAGTGTCGATCGTTAGTCATTGGTGTCGATCGACACCATCACTAGTGTCGATCGACACCCCCGCAGGAACAAAGGTAAGTGTTCTGATTTTGGCCCTTTCAATTAATATTTTTTTCTTTTTGTCTTCAAAATTTTTACACATTAGGGACAATGTCGTTCAAGTCTGGGGGAGAGAAATACTGATGTATTTTTCTTTGTCTTGATTTTTTGTGATAATTTCCAAAAAATATTAGTTTTTATCGAGTCGTTTTATCGAGTAAAAAACGTTTAAACCATGATCTTTGCTTGGATTGTTTGATTGTGTCTTTTTCAGATTTGTGACCATCATTAGACAGGCTAATTTCAGAACAAGACTAATGAAAAATCCAAGGGCTAATTGGTAGTACAAAGACATCCATGCTAAGTTATGAAGAATCGAACGGTTGGAGCTTATTGGACCTCTTCATGTGATCAATGCATTAGGATTTGATTCTTCCATTCATACTTGCCAGATTAACAAGTAAGAAAAGCATTTGTAACTTTTCCTTTCGAAAAAGTGACTTATCCATTAGGCAAAGTTCTAAGGGTCGCCTACGATTTTCCGTTGATGGTACCTATATTCTATAGAAACAGAACGATTGAAGGTACGCTAGAGACTAAATATATCGATGATCCGGAACCAAACTATAGTGTTACTCAAGTCTGAGGGAGAGTAGTGAATATTTTTGTTCAAGTGTTTTGTCAAGCATTATATGGGAAAGGAGTCTAGAACTTTTGAAAGCATTGGGATCAAAAGAAAAGACAAGCTATGGTAATGGCATCGACTTCGTAATAAGACTATGGGTTTACTTGGAATGCTAAGGAAGTCTAAGGAGAAGTACATGGTGGTCAAGTTTGGAATTAGTCGAGTTAATGTGTGGATTTCTAAGTTGACTAAGACCAATTAGACAATTTAAAGCAAGGTGAGTTCTATATTTTCAAACCTCTTTCACAGTTTACTTTATGTTTTGCTTGAGGGCAAGCAAAGGCTAAGTCTGGGGGAGTTGATATATCCCATATTTTACCGGTTTTTAATATAATAAACATATACTTATCTATATATTAGAGTTTATATTATTATTAGAGTCCAAAAGAGTCATTTTAATTGCATGGACGAGTTTTGGAGCTTTTGAATAATCTAGATAAATTATGGAGTAAAAATGAAAGAAGCTTGAAGAGACGAAAAAGAATACACTGAAAAAAAAAAAAAAAAAAATCAGCAAGAGGTCGATTGACACTCAACGAAGAATCATCCAAAATTTTCTAAATCTCAAGATCAAGAAGATTTCCATAATTCTTATGGAAAATTAGATTTGTTAAATTACCAAATCCTAAATTCGTCCTAGACCATATAAATACTTTAATTTGGCAATTGTTTAGGCTCATTCTTTAATTTATTTTAGAGAAAGTTTTTAGGAGAAGATTTTTTTTTCACATGAACGGTATTACCATTAAAATGAATAAAGTAACCACCTCCAAAACAAAGGAAACAGAGAAGTCCAGGGTGCGGGAAAATCAAAGAAAGAAACAAACAATGAAAAAGACAGGAGAAGAGCCAAATACTACTCACACCATGGTAAGAGAACTCTTCCTGAGCAAGTAAACATCTCAGCCAACGATGCTCCCAAAGTAGCCTGTAAAGGAAGAAGGAGTTTCTGGAGTAATAACTTTCTTTGGAGCTTATCTCCATTGAAGAGCATCATCAAAAGCTTTTCCGATCACTTCATGGGGTTGAATTTGTTTCCATTCAAAGAGGAATTTGTTCATGTTATTCCACAAACTTCAAATGATCCAAAGTGGGACCAAACGAATGTCTACAGGTAAATCCTTAATCACAGACAAGTCGAAACTCACAACCAAAGGCTAAGAGCCCGACTAGAAACACTACAGAGACACAAATCCTAACCACATACACGACTATCCGAGACCAAGACACGACCACAGGAAGGGAGCCAGGCAGGAACCAACAACAACACTCAAACCATGCTAGAGACCCTTTATGAGGAATAAAGGGTAGAATACAAACCTTGCAGACCTTGAAACCTCTCTGGCAACATCATCCACCGCAGGCAGAGAGAAGTGGTTCATAGAATTGAGGGACACCAAATCAAAGCCCAATCGAGCCACACATCTCGATACGACATACCAAAAAGAGAGGAAAAATCTAAAGAAGGATAGTAGATCGAACCGATACAGAGCTAAAGAAGCCTTTGGTCATTGGTTTGGACCAAATGGCGAGGCTTCTTAGTTTTTGGGAGAAGATTTCTAAAACCTTTTTTTATTAATTATTATTGTTTTCATTCAATTATTGCATGATGAATTGCTTAGCCATGTTTGAGAATGTTATTAGTTAGGTTTAGGATTCTTAGATTAAAATGATTTTTTGTTAACCTTAAGCTTAATTAATGAACCATTGATTAACTCTTCTCTTAGATTGTTCTTAATGTTATACTTTAAGTTGGCCATCTAGAGTCTAAATCAAAGGAAATTTATTATGCATGAGAGTGCTAATAAATTGCTGGAATTAATCTTAAGAGAGCTATCTATCTTTTCTCAGAGAGATATGGTTTAGAATAGCTAGTGAACAATTGAATCGGTTTGTTAATACTAGTTTAAATTCCATAGGGTTTCTCAAAGAGATTTGGTCTCACTAATTTAGACTCGGATTGCTTGATTGCATTGTTCATGTTCTAGAATTAAGGTTTATTTAAATTTTACACGTCTGGTGTCAATGGACACAACACCAGTGTCGATCAACACCCTTCGTATTTAGGTCCAAAATTTATTCCTCATTGAAGTTCCCAAAGCCTAACGTTTTTTTTAATTCATTTAAACCCTCATAATTTACCTACCGTCTGCTTTAGCTAGTTAAACTCAAGCCCATCATTCTAGATTTAATTTAGAATTTATTTAATTTGGTTTGCATATTTATTCGGTCTTCGTGAATTCGATCCTTAAGTACTATAACTGATATTTGTTGTGCACTTGCAGTTAGAAATACATATGGTAAAACTTTGTGTATCAAGCTTTTGGCAGAGGCTAGCTTTGCAAACACTAATCTATAATTTTAACCCAAATCCTTTTGGTGTTAATCCCTTTAAAAACTATTAATTTAACTAATTTTCTAGTTGTCAAATCAATAAAATCCAAGCAAGAAAACTCAAGCACAATCAACCACTAAGCACATTAACTCATTTCTCAATGGCTAAGATGACAAAGCAAAACATTTTGTTTTTTAAGCATTTCATCAAACACTTGGCAGATGTGTAAAATGCCTATTATCAATTTCTAAGTGATAAAAAAAAGAAATAGCATTAATCATACAAGGTGCTTAAGGAAACAATAAATAATAACCATAATCCACAAGATCGACACTAATCACCCATTAATCCACCAAACCCGTCAGTCAATAGAGAAACTACTCACTCATAATCATGGAAACAAAAGAAATCAA
Organism: Aurinia saxatilis; assembly: GCA_900406295.1. Classification (NCBI taxonomy): domain Eukaryota; kingdom Viridiplantae; phylum Streptophyta; class Magnoliopsida; order Brassicales; family Brassicaceae; genus Aurinia; species Aurinia saxatilis. The sequence continues at coordinate 20,494 of OVAP01001338.1, read as the reverse complement.
AAGACTAGACATGATTAAAGAAGAATTAATAGTTTGTCAAAACAAAAATCAAAACTTTGAATATTAAGAACAAGATCTAAGAGGATTACAAGAGAAAGCTTTTAGGTTCACTAAAGATAAGGCTGCTTCTCTAAAAGTGACAACAAAAAGGGTATTTAATCAACAAAATTAAACGAAAGACAACCGAAATGGGAAGGGAAAACTATGCAGCCAGATCGGTTGGTGGGTCAGGCATATGCACGATCTGGATGCACAAGGAAATGTGGATTTTGGCTTGCAGGCAGATTGGTGGTGGATCAGGTATATGGTCCGCTCTGGAGAGCAGTCTTCAGTGTAACATTAATAACTTCTCCATATGATCTTCAAATCAGATGTGCAAGCTAACAAATTCCTCTAAATCTCCACAAACTTCCAGCTCCATTGGATAAGTTTAAGACCACCATTTGTGCTTCAACCTGAGACCCTTGGGATGGAGCCTTCTAGCTCAAATTTGTTCAAGTTGTCAAAACTGTCCCAAACTCTTCCTGGAGACTTCATAGAAAACTCATAAGCATCCTGAGAAGCTCCATTGATTTTTTCTCAATTTGGAACCTAATGCATATGATTTTGATGTGAAATACAAGGATGCAAGAGAAAAGTCTAAATATGAACTATCATGCAAAATGTGACTAAATTCATAACAAACTAACAACAAATGCATTATAAATGAGACTTAAAGACTAAAAAACAAGGTTGAAAACATGCACAAAACACAACATATCATGTTCAACCTTCGACTTCCTGACGATAAATTCTTCCGGTTAGACTTGATCCACTCCTTATCACTACTTCTCAGTTTGGGTCAAGAATTGTTGTATTCTCAAGGTTCACGATGTGTCTTTTCACCCCTTTTCCGGTTGAGCGAATTTAGATTATTCCAATTATTTGGTCTCTTTCTTCTATGGAATCTCGTGTAGGAGTTGAAGCTTCGCTCTACATGTTTTTAGGTAGACTTCAACCATTATAGGAAGGATCCTTTTCTGACGGTTTGTTTTTAGAATCAGTTTGATGGAAAGTCGCCCCTTATAATCAATTAAAGGTTTTTGCTTATTTGTATCATTTAGTTAGTTTTATCCGGGTTTTAGTTTGTTCTATGTGCCTAGCTTTTCGCTTTGGAGAAATATCATTTGCAGGTTTTTTTGTTGTTGTATCATTTTAGGTTTTTATTTTCTTAATAATAAAGTTTCAGATGAAAAAAAATTGTTAAATAACTTAAAAGAAATAGAAAACAGAAACAACAATAAAGTGCAATCTATATGTGCGGAAACAAAACCGAATTGACGTGGCTCATAATGTGCGCCCATAACTCTTAAATCTCCGACGATCTGATTTACAAACAACTTTTCTTTTTTTTTTGAAAAAGATTCATATATAAAGCATATTGTGGCAAGAAGGCCTACAGGTGTGAAGCCCATTCTAGTGGATTACAAAAAAGATAATTAAGAACCAAGAAGAACCAAATAATAAAACGTAGCCCAGTAATAATAGCCCAAAAGCAGTAGAAGTCCTAGAAGGGATAAGGTCGATGCCAACGATCAACAGTCTCTCTAGTTTATTCCGAACCAGATCTGTAAAATCTTGCTAGCAGTTTCGTTACTCTCATCTCTAAAGGAGGCAATTCTGTTTTTAACAGTTAGCTTGATGTGCGATAGAAGAAATTAAGTTGTTTTGTGGGTGTTACGGTGAAGTCGTCATTTATCTCCCTCCACACCTCATATATAATCCCCTGCCAGGTCAAGAGAAGTAAGTAGCAATGATGTCTCGATCCCTGAAAATCTCAAATGGCATGAAGCACCGTGATCCTAGAGCGATGCAGTAGAGGAATTCCAAATCTTGTGGCAAAGTGAGTCCTTAATCAGAAGGAATATGGGCAGTAGAAGTATATGTGGTCTCGAGATTCTGGTTCCAAGTTGCATAGGAGGCAAGAGGAGTCTGTAGCAAGCCCCCAAGAGATGATTCTATCCCTAGTTGGCGAGCGGTTGAGCTGCATCAACCAGGTGAGTGTCGCGTGTATAGGGATTGATCTTTTGAACCAAACCTCCTTGCACCAGTTAACCTTTGGGAGAGGTTCTCGTAGGTCGTCGTAGATTAGCCTGGAGGGGAATCGATTGAAGCGCTTGCCATTTACAATCCAGAGGAGCTGGACATGTTCATTCGAGATGCTGACAGTGGTGAGGTGTAGTAGCAGCTGCTCATATGTATCAGAACTAGCTGGCGGTAGGCACCAGTGATTGTGAATCCAAAGGTCCGGGACCATCTTGTCCCACAAAGGTAATAAAAGGCCCACATTTAGTTCATGGATCTAGCCAGGATGAGGTATGTCCCATGGTTCCTGGAGAAACTTGTATCCATTTGGTTAACGTGTCACGAAGTTTAAGCAGATGATTGGACAACCAGCTGTGTGATTGTTTTCCAGTGATAGACCAAAAGTTGCGTCCTTGGATGATTGTGTCATGGACCCAAGCTACCCAGATGAATTCTTTTCAGAAAAGAATAACAACCACAATATTTTGATGGCACAAGTTTTGTTCCACGTTGTCAAATTTTTAACCCCAAGACCTCCTTCGTCCTTAGGGGACATAATTGTGTCCCACGCAACCCTTGCAACATGCTTGCCCTCCAGTGTCCCTTTCCACAGGTATGCACTCGTCATTGAGTTGATTAGTTTGACACACTTATTTAGTAGAATGAAAGCCTGGCACTAAAAGGACTTTATACATTCTATGACAGTGTTAATAATAACTAACCTCCCTGCAAATGATAATGTCCGAGCAGTCCAGTTATTGATCTTGTTCTTTTTTGCTTGCAGTAAAAGGTCGCACTGAATGATAGTCAGTTTTTTTTTTGTGCAGAGAGGTAGCCCCATATACTTTATTGGAAGTTGCCCCTATGAGATTGCAGTGGTCGTGATGATGGAGGTAATCAAATGTGGGGACAGGCCACTTGAGAAAAAACATGACTTCTCTAGACTTATGCGAAGTCCAGATAGATGCTTGAAGTCATGGAGGACAGAGAGGATGCCTTTGAGGGAGGATAGAGAGCCATAAAAAAATATCGATAAGTCATCAACAAATGAAAGGTGAGTGATTCTAGAACTTTCACAATGCATATGGTATTTAAACTTTCCCTGACTAGCTGCATCACTAAGCATGTGAGATAGGACATTCATAGCCAACCCAAATAGATAAGGGGTTAAAGGATCCCCCTGCCTTAACCCTCTGGAACCCTTGAAGTATCCATGTAGGTTACAGTTAATCCCAACTGAATAGTGAGTTGTGGTGATGCATAGCTCTATCCAGTGAATGTATGTCTCCGGGAATTTAGTCCTCTTAGGTAATAGATAACAAAGTCCCATCTTAATGAGTCAAACGCCTTAGTTATATTAACTTTAAGTGTAGCTCTTTGTGGTCCTTTATTAAGGTGATAGCCATTTACGATTTCTGATGCAAGCAAGCAGTTCTCAAGTAGCAACCTCCCTTTGATGAAAGCGGTTTGGTTAGGTAGAATGATCTGTGGTAGCATAGGCTTTAGCTTAGTAACCAATAGCTTATAGATGACCTTGTAGATAGTGTTACAATAGAAATAGGTCTGTAGTCTTTTATAATAGTGGCTACCGGGAACTTTGGGATGAGTGACAGAATTGTGGAGTTTGCACCTTGGGGCATTGTTGGATGGGAGAAGAACTTTAGGACTGCATTAGTAACTTTCTCACCCAAAACTGGCCATGCTGCCTTATATAATCCAGAAGTTAAACCATCTGGTCCAGGACTTTTGTTTGGATTCAAACTGATCAACATCTTTTTTACTTCTTCTGCAGTTGGCAACTTGGATAGGGCCGCACTTTGGGATGGAGAGCAAGAGAATTTGCCTTGGGAGTAGACACATGTGGCCAAGTGCAGGACTGGAGGGGAGATAGGTGGTCCAAGGATTCCTATGAAGTTGGCCACAGCAACTGATCCAACTTGAACGGGGGTGGTAGCCACAGTTCCATCAACACTAGCCAAGGTAAGAATGGTATTGTAGTTGTTCCGAGCTTTGACAATGTTGTGAAACTATTTTGTGTTTTGATCACCCGATTTTAGCCAATTGATCCTCGATTTTTGCTTGAAGTACTCTTCCTCAATCGCCTTAAGCCTAGTAAAGATTAGCCAAACAGATTCGTTCATTTGAAAAAAAAAGTAGTGCTAGGATTATGAAGTGATTCAACCTGGACAAAAATTAAAAACACATTAGCCTCACTAACTCTCTTTTGTATTTGGGAATAATTCTTTGTTTAAATATTTTAGTGCTCTTTTCATCTCTTTCTGTTTGACATTCAAGGAATCCAGTGAATGACCCATGGTTTGTGTGCAATTCCAGGTACTGTCCACAGTGGCTAGGAAATCAGGGTGGGAGGCTAAGTAGTTGAAGAATTTAAAGGGTTTAGTGCCCGCTACAGGTAGGGCAATGGCTAGATTAACACAGTATGGGGAGTGGTCTGAGAATTTTGGGGCAGTGAAAGAGGCATGACTATTTGGGAAGGTGGCTAGCCAAGGAGCATTGACAAGTGCTCTTTCTAGTTTCTTGGCAATGGGATTTGTAGGATTCTTGTTAGACCAGGTAAATCGTAAGCCATGGTATCTTAGGTCCCTTGCTTCCAACTGATTTATGGTGTCTTTAAACACTGTCATTGAGGCTGTGATATGGTTAAAACCAGGGGAATAGTGCTCAGAAGGGTGCAAAATCTCGTTGAAGTCACCACCAATCAACCATGGAGCATCATCAGGAATGAGCCTGGAACAGCTGAGTAAGTCATCCCACAGAAACATCCTCTCTTCTGCTGTATTATCCGCATAGACCCCTGTGAAGTAGAAAGAGGCAAGTCCAGGACAGATAACTTTGCAAGGGACTTGTTGTCTTCTTTTGTGAACGGTAGTAACAGTGAGAGGGGATTTCCAAAAGATGATGACCCTTCCATCATCGGCTTCAGAGAGGTTTGTTACAAAAGAGTAGTTTGGGCAGGCAGAAAGCAATACTTGGTTCAATGTTGGTTCTTTGAGTTGGGTTTCTAGAAGGGCTCCCAAAAGAATATTATTAGTAAAGAGCCAAGCTCTTAGGTCAGGATGTTTAGAATTGGTGTTCAAGCCTCTGACATTCGAAAAACGTATGTTTATATACGTAGGGGGGATTAAAGGGAGGACTCCCCTGGTAAGGGGATAAAACCTTTTGGGAGGGTAGTTATGAGGTGGTTCAGTGTTGGGATGGGTGAAGATGGGTCAAGATCCATATCGTTTGGGTGCTGGTGTTTAACCAAATGGGGGTGGGGGTGGGGAAGCCGGGATGGTGGTTGAGACTGAAACTAGGTATTGCTCAAAACCAAAGACGGAAAGAGAGAAGAGAGAAAAAGGTTTTCTCGTTTTTTGTTTTTTAATCTTTTTTTTTTTTTGAGAAAAACTAAGTCTTAAGTTCCATTTTCTGCATGTAATTGTGCCTTTTAATCATTTATTTATTTATAATTATTCAATCATACAACTAGTATGATTCTCAGTTCACTTGTTTTTTTCTTCACAAATGACAGTTAGTATTTAGTAATTTTAAATATTGTAACCCGTTTATCTTAAGGTAAAAATGCCCAAGATTTCAAATGTGTGTTTAAAGTTTTTTTTTAAAATCGATAATAATGTGAAGGGTATAATTGACGTTACCTTTTGTAATGAAAAGATAATGGAACGAGTAACGCATTTCGATCGTATTATGATAAGTTAATTCATGTGATATAAAGATCATTTGTTTATAAAAACGGAAAATTAGGTGTATAATGGTTTTTTGTGTCAAAATTAGGTGACACAAATATTGAGTTCTCATCTAAAGAGATTTTTTAAAGTAGACAATTATACCCTTGCCACATCATCTCTTTTTTGTTTCTTCAACATTTTTTGTAGAATAAATTCAAATTTTTATCTCCAACTTTTACAAAAAAAAATATATATATGAATAAACTCAAAATTTCTCTCTCAAACTTTTACCAGAAAAAGTTAATCAGGATAAACTCAAATTTATCTCTCCAACGTTTACCACAAAGGCAGATCTGGATGAACTAGATATATTACTATATAGTTCACAATATATATAGTACATTTTATAGTTCAATATATAGTTCAATATATAATCATTGTATAATTCATTATGATTACTTCGATATATATATTTTACTGTGTAATTTAATATAAATTTCACTGTAATTAGTACTACAATTTTAACCTTATAAAAACTCATTTGTGACTTTATAATTACAATACCTTATAAGATATTTATTTAGAGGAGTATAATCTCAACAACAAGTCATCATTTATATAGATGAATCACTTAAATAAAAGAAATGTGTGGAGAACAATAAAGAAAAGGAGAATTACATAATTATAATTTGTGAGAAAAAGAGACAATCAACAAATTGTTTTTTTGATAAAGTAAAAAGCATGTAAACAGAATAAAAGTACAATAGTACTTTTATATAAGGATATATGAATAATTTTGTTTTTTCATCTATTTACATAAAGTTAGTTTTTCTCTTTTTTTTTGTGATGACACATCAGCATACACATGTATTCCACATCACTTCAATATTTAACTTTAAAAATAATAATTTAAGTCAACATATTTCACATATTAATTACACTTTTGATATCAATATATTCATTTACAAAAGGGATTCAAAAAGTCATTGATGGTATCAACTTTAAAAGTATATAAATCATAAAAAACTTCAAAACTCTAAATTAATTATTTTATTAATATTAAGTAATAAATCTAAAATGATTTAATCAATATTTAAACTGCATCAAATAGTAATAATAATAATAATAATAATAATAATAAATTAATGGCTCAAAAAATACAAAATTAAAACACTCATTTGATAACACCTTCATAATCTAATACAAATGAGTAACTATTGACTTAATAAAGATTCATATCAATATATATAACGATTAAACTAAATAAAAAACTAAACAAACCAAAACATTGATTAAAATTTTTGGCGGAATAAAGTGGGTTAGATATCATCATGGAGATTTTTCCAATATCAAATTTACGGTCATACAATACACGGTCAAATAGTAAATTGCATAAATCGTAAAGACTATGTATCATATAAAAATTTTAAGAACATTAGAAAATGTTTTGCAAAATCTACTTACAATTACAAAGATATTTGTGGGACGTCGTTATCCAAAAAGCAAAAAATAAAAATAAAATAAATAATAATAATAACACACCTTACACGCAAGTAAATCCACTAGAGTAACTATAGACACAAATTTAAATTTCTGTATAATATTATCATTGTTATACAAAAGAAATTAACCATCACTATAAAAGAATCTGGCAAACATTTCACAATTTATGGTTATTAAAGAACATTAAGTTTAATTTGAAATAATATGTTATATTTAAAAACACCTTATTGTTTTATCTTACACAAATCATATACTATTGAATTGGTGAAGATTCATGTCAGTATATTTAAATACTAAGATAAAAAAAATTGATTGAAAGAAACAAATAGAATAAAATAAGTCTATTTGATATGTATCCATTAATATATCGTTGCTACTTTTTGGTTAAATGAAACAAAGTGGGAATAAAGATTCTTCAAAAATGTAGGGAAAAAGTATAACAGAATTAAATGGAAAATGATTGTAGAGACAATTAATCTCTTGAAGTTGAAAATGTCATTTTTAAAAACTTAAATATGTCGAAAATGAACAAATTAATCTTAAAATAACTAAAAAATATCAAAATGATTGGAAACTATTTCAAATTTTAATGGTGGTAAAAAAATAAACAATTATTTTAATTTTTAATAGGATATTAGATACCATATTTATATATATATATATATATATATATGTATAATTATCTTATCAAACACAAAAATATACTATCGACTTAATCATGATTCATATTAATAAATGTAAAAATTAAAATTATAAATAAAAAAAATCATGATCGTAAACTAAACAATGATTAAAAATCTTAGCGAAATGACGTGTAGCAGATATAATGACAGAAACTTCTATATCAAATTTACGGTCATAAAATACACTGTCAAGTAGTAAATCATATAGGGCTATGTATCATAAAAATTTTAAAATAACATAAGAAAAACTGTTCCAAAACTATACTACAATTACCAAAATATTTTTGGGACGTTATTATCTTAAAAAAACCAAATGAAAAAAAAAACAAAATTAATCCATTCTGCGCGTAGAAACTAGTTACTTACCAAAAAGATAGTATATAATGCGATTTCTCTAAAAAAAAGGTATATATATATATAAAGATTATTTTCAAAAAATGGTGGGAGCATGTAAAGGAGGGAGTAATAATCAAATTAAATCATAGTTACATCTTACATCCTTAGTAACAAACGTAGAACTTAGAATGCACGTGTTAAAGCTTTATTCTCTCTACCCTGTAATCAACTTTCGTAGAATGGACATAAGATTCAAGGGTTAATTTGTGAAATAACTAAATTGAGTATAAAAAAAAAAAAAAAAAAAAAAAAA
>OVAP01001338.1:343-11894 GCA_900406295.1 Aurinia saxatilis | reverse complement strand
AAAAAAAAAAAAAAAAAAAAAAAAAAAAGAGAATTACAAATATAGCCAATTTTACATACTCACTAACCACATATAACCATTTTTTTTTAATCACATATACCCAATTTTTTATTTTAATACCATTATACCCTTTATTTACCAAAGTTATTTTTGTTATAAATGATATATTTGTTAGGGTTTTGGATTTTAGGATTTAGTAAAATTATAGAGTTTAGGGTTTAGGATTTAGGGTTAAACCCTTATAAACTTAGAGTTTAATTTTTAATAAAAACTATTAGGGTTTAATTGTTAGGATTTAGGATTTATATTTTAGGGGGTTATGGTTTATTAGGAGTGGAAAAACTTTTTGGGTTTAATATTTTAGGGTTTAGGGTTTTTAAACCCTAGATCCTAAACCCTAGAACCCCATAAATAATTAATATTTAAATATAGGTATTTTAGACTTTTTACAAGAAAAATGATTAAAATGAAAGAAAGTGTGTATATGTAATTAATGGTATAAAAATGGATATATGTGATTAAACCCCAATTAAGAATATAACCATGGATAAATAAAAATAGAGAGAATAACCAATTTTATTTGTAAATTGACTACTTTAATCTTACCACATTATCTTCTCTTTCCTCATCTATACTTTTTGTTGTAGATGTATTTGAAACTTCATCTTCATGGTTCTATTCTACATAAACTGAGATAAATATTATTTTGCTCAATACACCATCACTTATACATAATTAAATGTTAAATATCGGATATTAAACTTTAAGTCCAGAAAAATGAATTTTAAATCTTACAAATAAACTCACAATCTAACAAATATGTTATTAATATATATAAAAAAATAGAATAGAATGCTAGTGTGTTATACATATAACAACAAATTAATACTCATAAATATTTATTCATTTTTTTGAGAAATTAAGGGGGTATTATTGGATTATGTATTTCAACTGATTTTAAAATCTGTTTAGGATTTCGAAATTCTAGAAAATATTATGATTTCAAATAGTATTTATAAATCCATTATGAAATACCAAGGTTTTTCTACGGATTTGAGTCTTTGCATTTTTTAACTTTGAAATCCATCCAAATCCACTTAACTCTATTATAAAACCAAATCCGTATAGAATTATTTAGTATTGAATAACACTTGATTTGGAGTTAGAAATCATAAAACGAATAACACTTGATTTCAATATGGATTTTGATATCATTAATCCAAATACACAAACCAATAACAACCTCTAATATCCGATTCAAGTAGTTTAAATCACGGCATGTATGGAAAAAAAATCTATGTTTTTTTAAAACATGATTATAATCTTGAATCAATATTTTCAAAGAGCTCAAAAGCAAAAAAGAATGAGATGGGGTAGAAAGTCTAAGAAAGAAAAAGAATGTGTATTAGATAAGTAAGGGTAGTTTAGAATATATTGTAGATTATATAGAGAATATCATAGGTGTGGTTATGTAGTGAATTATTGAGATTTTTTTGCTATTGTTGCTAAATTCCCAAGATTCAGTGTAAAGTTTTTTTCTTTTTTTTCACAAAAAATTTATAGTCATAGAGAAAATGATTGGATAACCAATCTTACAAGACAAGTAAATGTAACCAATACATAAGGCACATTACAAAGAAACTACAACTAACTATAAGCCTCCGCTAATATTGGTTGCAAGAGCCAAAATGGACCACTCTGAGAAAGATATGATTGGTAGCGATGATCTATATATAGTAACACTTGTGACTATTTTGATTGCCCCCTGGTTAGCCATAGCTGAAATAGAAACAAGTTTTCTACCTACAATTATATGAAGATGGAGATGCACCTCATTCAAGATGGAGCGGAAGGAGGGAAAGCGCCAAGGGTGTAAACCCATGTCCATGACATGCAGAGTGCTTATCTCAAGATGACGGAGACTGGTATAAGTTTTCTACACACTCAACAGCCCATGAAAATCTAAGGAGCTTCGCTTCCAATGTTGAAGATTACCGTGCTATGAAACAAAGGGACCCCACAATCATTTCTCAAAATCCATGACGCCATACTATGGCTAACTGGATTGATCCATGAACCAGCAACATTACATTTTAAGAAAGTTGGACCCAAGACCACGAAGAAGGTGTAAACATTGTCGTGGTTTGGACTGTAACATTAGCATCGTCCAAGAATTAAAATCATCGCTTGCACGTTGAAGTATGATGCCCGAAGTATAAGGAGTTTGATCAAGAGCATTACGGGCCTACCATATGTGCCATAAAATCCACTGAAAGGTAATTTCGATGATCGTCTCACTAGCATGAGAGACTAAGAGATGAAGATTTTAAAAGACCGAAGTTGGTGAAAAGTCACCCGTTAGTACAACCAAACCCTAGGTGAACCAAGCCTGAGAAGCAAGTGGGAAAAGGAAAAGCATGTGACAAATTGTTTCAACTTCACCTTGACAACCTGGACACACTGTATCCACCTCCATCCCACGTGATAAAAGACGATCACGGACAGCAACACCCCTGATAAACATTTCCAAATGAGTTGTTTGATTTTTTTATAAGCTTTAATCTTCCAAAGCTTAGACCACAAGGCCTTCTCTAGAGGCAACAAAGGCGAGTCTAACACATGTGGAGACAAAGACATCAACATATTATAACCCGTCTTGACAGTGTAATGTCGCTTTATTTTGTAATTCCACATATAAGAATCATTCAAAATAATGGAAGGTTTAACCCTCAAAATAAGATCAACATCGCCATGGCAAAAAATCTCTGACAGTAATAGGACGTTTCATCCACCCATGATCGAATCAATAAGGTATAAAACCTTCAGCATGACATCCAAGGTAAACTGCGCTCGAATTGGCGGCCTTGGTGAACCATCCAAGATCTAACTCGTATAATAAGAAAATGTATCAACACCAATTCTAATAGAATATATCAAGCCTTTCTGAAGCAACTCCAGACCAAACATAATATTGCTGCAAGCATATGAGGGCTGCTTCCAAATACAACAATCCAAAAACTCTCCATTACGGAAATATCGACCTTTTAAACGTTGCAAAACTAAGGAATTTGGGTTATCAAGCAACCGCCATACTTGTTTACACTACAAAGCCTGGTTAAACATAGAGATATCGTGAAAACCAAGACCACTCTAATCATGTGTCAAGCAAAGTTTTTTCAAAGCCATCCAAGGAATTCTGTTATGTTTGATCCTTGGCCTTATCAGGTGAGGGATATATGCACCGAGGCACTTCTCATAACATTTTTTGACAATTAGTACCACTACTTGAGCAATACTATGTCATAGCACTTGTTAATTTCTGACAAAGATCTTTCGAAAGACTAAAGTAAGACATTGCATAGCATAGAGCGGCAAGGCTAGTGCAATTGACTTAAAAAAAATCTCCTTCCCACCTTGAGAAGTCTCTGCAAACCAACCATTTAATCTGGATTTTGATTTATCCTAAATAAATTGTAATAACTTACGTTTTGACCCACTAAAACATTCAGGAAGACCGAGATAAGTACCACCTCCACCTTCAAGGAGAATGCCAAGAACTTGTTAAGTAAGGAGCTTTGAGCATAGGACCACATTTTTACCCAAAAAATGAGAGATGACTTTACCGGGTTTATTAGCTGTTCAGAAACATCACCATTCATATGCAAGAATCTCATAATTTCAATACATTCTTCAACAGACCGTTGGCCCAACGAAAAATTATCACCAGCAAACAACAAATGATTAATTGAAGGTCCATTAGTCACGAGAGAATGATATATTGTGTTTTTGTTACTTTCAAACCTTTTTTCTAGTGTTTATCGAGTCTTTTATGTGTATTTGAAGTCTTGTTAGGTTAAAACATGTTTGAATGGTGTCTAAGGCAAAAAGGAAGCAAAAAAGTGGAATGACAATGCATATTCAGTCCGGAGTGCCTTAAAGATCATGTAATACAAAGGTCTTTTCGTTGGAATTTTAATCTCAAATTTTGACACGACAAAGGAAATTGAGTTAGCTTCACTTTTGTGGTGCTTTCAACTAGTGACATTAGAAAACAAAACACATTTGATATAATTGGAGGAAGTGGACAAAAGCTAGACATTTATTCAGGTTCAATTCAAAATAACCTAATGTCATTTCTAATGTCATTTTATCGACTAGTGACATTAGAAAACAAAACACATTTTATTCATTGTCTAAGCTAAATTAGACATCTTATATTCTATAGTGTAAATATTGGAGTTTGTGGTTAGACCTTGAAACTATGTTACAACATCATTGTTGATAAGTAGTCAAATGAATTATCTGATTAGTGTCTAACGAAATTACCAGAGAAATCCCATGAAGGCTTCCAACTCTTTCATATTGATTAAGAACATTAATCAGAGCCTCATCGCCTAAAATAAACAAGAATGGAGATAAGAGGTCACCCTGACGCAACCCTATCTCTAATTTCATAAACCTATGTGCATGGCCGTTTAAAAGAATAAAGTAGGACACTAAGGTAATACACGCCATAATACAATTCACCCAAACATCATCAAAACCTATATATCCTCATCAACCTCTCTAGAAAAGCCCCTCCACACGATTATTGATGTAGACTTTTTTACGGTCTAGATATCAAAGACCTATAGCTACACTACAAGTCTTCGAAGAGATTGTAGTACAGTAGAGGGTATCAATCAACTCGAAGGAAGGGACTAACTCTTTGAGTACATTACAATCAAACTATGTTAGAGCAATCAAGGTAGGTTCAATCAAATATCAACAAACAATAAAAAGACTAACAAAGTAAAACGAAGCTAAACTCAAACAAGACTCGATAAGAAATAGATATTGGCCGATAGGTAGTGATAATAACGATCATACATGAATAGAGAATACCTTGTGAAAGGGTAGTCATTTACAAATGGAGCACCATCCGAGGCAAATGACTACTATGTGTAGCTTGACCCAATCCATTGGTGTCATTATCTTGACTATCATTAAACTTGACTTTCCCAATATACCACATTCAATGACAATCAAGCGTGAAAGAGCGAGTCCAATCAACCACTAAGTACCTTGCCCGTTCCCAAGGTGTTAGGTTTACAAAGCTAAACACAAGTCAATTTCAAACAAGTATCCTATCATGGCCCAATCCCTTGGTACCATGAATTGAATGACAAGCAACTAGTCTCTTCTGATCCTTCATAGGAGACTAGCATGAATAAGCTATGACTAAAATGTTTAAGGAAATAAAGTATTCAAAGCAATCTTGTCTAGTCAAGCAAATCAACAAACACCTTGTGTGTGTGTGGAAGCTATTGATCCCTAAAAAAGAGATAGCTTTAATGATCAACACAAGAAAAGTCTTGGTTATTCAAGCATTTCAAACAAACAAGATGAGATGAAGCTTAGAATCTATACTCTATTGATCCCTCAAAAAGAGATAGCTTTAATAAAACAAGAAGCTAAGGTAAACCAAGGAAAACTAAATATGTTGTTCATTCAAGCATTTTATCAAACACCTTGTGTGTGATGAAGCCTAAGATCTATTTTCCATGATCCCTCATGGGAAAATAGCATTAATGAACACTAAAATCTAGCAATCCTTGTAGACTAACACTATTCTCACAAGATCTAACCTATGCAAGCAATAATCTACCACAACCCACAAGTCAATAAGGTGACTACTCACTTATAACCATGAAAACCATAGAGATTAAGATTAAAAACAATCATAATCAAAGATAAGGAAGATGATATAAAGGTTTGATCAACACAATAATCAATATCTTCAAGCTTAAAGATCTAGATCTCAAAGTCTACAAAAGAGAGAGTTTTTGGTGTTCTTCTCTCAAAGAGATAATGATAAAATCTAGCTTATCCTTAGAAAATGACAGCCTAAAAGTATTTAAAAGATAAGATAAGGAAGGATCAAAGGAAATTAAGATAAGGTCAACATAAAAAGGAAGGGGAATAAAGACCACGAGATCGGGTACCTCAGATCGGGTAGTAACCGATCTCGTGGTATACAAGGAAAGTGGCATTTGTTGCTCATGAGAACAGGTCTCCCAGATCGGGTAGTACCCGATCTCTTTGCATACAGGAAAATCACCAATTTGTGTGCATGAGATCGGGTCACCCAGATCGGGTACCCGCTCTCGTTGCACTTCTTCATTTTCCTCTTGATTCTTCAAACTTTACTCCAAGTCCTTGCTCCTTTGCCCATTCATTTGATCCTTAAGCTTTTTCCAAACATCCTCCATGTCCATTTAGATCCAAAAGTACCTAAAACATGCAAATATGCAATGCAAATGCAAGAATGCAAGACAAAGTCCTAAATGCAAGCTAAAATGTACAAAGTGAATGAATATGCAACAAACTAACACAAATGAATGACAAATGAGGTCAAAATACATGAAAATAATGGGTGAAAACATGCATAAAACACTACACATCAAACATACGCCTTAGACATATCAGTTTTGATATTTGTACAAAGAGCATGAACAACTTCATGTGCAATCAACATCAACCATCCCTATCCTTCCTCACCTTGTCCCGCCGTCAAGCTTAACATTACTTATCAGTTCATTGCAATTCACATGCTCATCGACGTAGTTTTCCTGATCCGCATGTCTAAACGGATTACCAAGCAGTCCATCTTGATTCCGTAATCCTTGGCGAGAACACTCAAATCTCAAGCGCGTAACCCGAATCTCATACTCTCGATGAATCATTTAGCACATCGGCAGCGGAACAGTATCAACTCACACGAGCTATCAGTACAATTCAAACAATTGGGTATCACCCCCTTCGTTCAGAACAGTATACACAATCATCGGGAATCACCCCTTGCAATCAAAACAGTAAAGAGTCTAGCAATCAAACAATCCTAGATAAAAGGTCACGTACTCACCTTAGCCTTTCGCTATGATTGTTTGGTTGTTCCAAACAGATTATGACACCTCTTGTTCCCACCTAAACTCCCCACATTTGAGTTTCCAGTTTTCCTCAGTTGCACTGGTGTGAACGGCCCCCTTGTTAAAAACTGTCAAAGTCCAACTTTTGGTTTAGCTCATCTCTTGCAAGAGGTTCGGGTCTCGCTTGTCCTTTTTCTCTAGCAGCGATACTTTCTTTGTAGGGGTTATAGATTTGACTGACATGTTTTCAACAACTTTCTTGGCCAGCGGGTTTGTTCCAAGCGGCTAATTCTTGTCAAACACTGTAGGCAACTTCCACTAATGGTTGAGGTCGACTTTTTTGCGAGCGTCTCTACTACGGTGTTTAAAACTGAAACAAAAGGTAAACTACTAACATACATGAGATCAGCAAATGTTAGCTAGTTTATTTGAAAAGCCAATAAATAGGTCAGTACACTTTTAAAAACTTTTAAAACTTTCAGAAACGGTATTTCAAAACATCAAAGAGCTGACCGTCCAGGTTAGAGCCAAAGAGTCTTAATCTTATACCAATTGTAACACACGAACTCCCTAAGCACACTAAAAGCCATGTGCTAAGAACAATTCTTGATAACAAAATTCAGTTCAAGTTCACACAGCTGTCAGTGAAGCCTTGTCACTCCCTTCTTTAATACGAATACCAGCTTTAACACATTTATCTCAAGTCTCCTGTACATAAAACAAGGGAAAAGGATGGGTGAGAAACATATGGCTACTAAGTGATGGTGATATAGGATTCACTATATCCACAAATACACTTAGAAACCAACTACACAAAACAAGGCAGATCATTAAGCTAACAGCAAACAAGAAACCATAACTCTAACAACACATGCATACATACACATGAATATGCACATCCATCAACGTGGCTCACAATATGCACGACCATTTTTACGGCTCATGTTTACTTGTCCATTGGCGCGTCTCACGTTTACTCGACCATTTTCACGGCTCACGTTTGCTCGTCTATTTACGTGGCTCACATTTCAGACGGCCATTTACGCGGCTCACATTTCACCCCGACCATTTACGTGGCTCAAGTGTTACACGTCACATGCATATGCTCATGCTCATATAATCTTTAAGTCTCTTATTGCACATGTCACTCAATTAGCAACAACTCAAAGCACAAATCATAGTTCATATAATAGTTTGATAACCTTAGAGTTTCTAGTTCAGTACAATTTACAACTCAAGACACAATAACAAGCCTATAAAAAAAAAACATGGCTATTAGTGACTTGATTCACCAGAAACCAAGATGTTAGAGTGGCGAAGACCGAAACACGTCCTCACATGTAATCTGGTTCGGCCACATTAGACACGCTAAAGCATATCGCCAATAACTCCATGGTCGGAATTCCGATCATAATGATTCTTGTCTCCATTTAAGAATAACTATATGGACCTTCGCATTGATATACTTTGGGCTTTCCATTTTGATAAGGCTGATATTTACCCCTTTTTTATATGAATTTTTGGTGATTTTGATAAAGAAACTATTTGATTTGAAACATAAACCACTGGACTTCACATTTCTCTGTTTACAAAGTGTTTCTGTGAAAATAATGCATTTTAGGTCACAAATGGGCATTTTCTATCAAGTCCAACAAATCAACATCAGAAGTCCATGCCTAGATGAAAGAGATATTTGTTTTGGATTGAAGTGAGGAGTTAAGACAATCAAGACATGTGAGTCAGCTGTAACATGGGCTTGGAATCGAGTCATATGCCCTCAGGAATGAGATGTTAAGTCCAAATCATTGAAGATGTATCCAGAAGCCCGTATAAGATGAAGGCCCTATCGACCGGAGGAGAGGCCCACCGATCGATCAAAGCCCATTAATCCAAGGAAGCTTCGAGAACAAACTGAGATAAGGACCATTGCATTCGGGGAGATATCAGAATATGTTGGAGATAATCACAGAAGATACTGAATCTTCAGAAGACGCGTTTCGGATATCAGTCAATCGAATATAATAATGTGCATCGATCGACCAGAGCCGGATAGACACAAATATTTGGATTCCGATCCAAATCCTCTTCCTGATTTATCTCGGCCAACTGCTCGACCCTCTCCCCTATAAATACAGACGACTGAAGCTAGAGAAAAACACACCAATTCACAAAGCTTCCAGACATCCATGCTAAAAAGTTTATAGTTTCTTTTCATTGTTCTTCTCTTTCATTCTACTTTGATCATTGCTTTCAAGGACGAAGTTTGTAATCTGTGCAGTCCATAGAAGCTATTCTGAACCCTCTTGATTTATATACTAACAATTTTCAATGTCATTATGTTTGTCTTTAGCATGATTGAGCAGTTTCATAGTTAGGAATTGGACTTTGCTAGGAGGAATCATGGTTAGGTAGGTAGGCAATTGGGCTGTATAATGACTAGTGAATAAGTGTACTTTCATATCAGATCTTAATTCAATCATATGATAAACCTGCTACGAATACACCACTTAGAGTAAGAGATCCAGAACTTGTTAGTGAAAGCTTTACTATTTATAGTTTAGTAGGATTTGATTTCTTGAACTTAATGCCTAGATTGATTGGTTGATCAGCCCATAGGTTCTCTTTCTGAAAAGATATATGTTAGAGTTAATTCGGATACCAATCGAATTAGACTGGTTAAGCCTGACAATAAGGATAGTCAGTTAATAGTGATTTCAATTATATAGCTTTAACAAGATTATTAGTCCACACCTTGTGCGGGCTATGATTTAAATTTAATATATGACACTGAATGCAAAATGATAAAAGTGTAGTTTTATTGAAAAGGCACAAGAAATAAAGTAAAACTATGAATTACAAAAGATTATCGAACACTTCCTTGTAGACGACATTGATAGTACTTATATGCAGCTTTCCTTTTTGTCTGTTATTAGACTTTTGATTCCCGATCTGGACTTGACTCTTGAAAGTGCAACATATAGTTGTCCGCAAGAGAATATATGTCTTGGGAGAAACAAACCGACATGTTCAAAAGATTGTCCTTGACTATTATTAATTGTCATTGCAAAAGCTAATGTCACATGAAACTCGATGATGATTCAGCTTCGGTGTTAAGATTTGAAGGCTTCTTTTAAAAAAACAAAGATTTTAAGACAAAAAAGGAAAAATCATCAATTTTATATAAAAGAAAGTCATAAGAATCTAAACGCGAAAATACCATCATGGTGTTTATTTGAAAATATTCTAAACGCGGGGTCGTAATTCATATCCCAATAGAAATCGTATTGGGATAAATCTTTCTTCTTCTTTTTTTTTCTTTTTTTAATTTGAATTTTTTTTCTTCTTCTTGAACCAATGTGTTATGCACTACGTGATTAATTTCACAGTATATTGTAAAAAAACCTTTAGAGGACAGTTAAGAATTTTTGCAGCAGAACTAATGCAGTCAAAACTCAAGAGGGTTATCATCCTCAACATTTGAGAGAAAAACTCTTTGTTTTTTGTATCTCATATTTGAGTCCTTCGATTACCTAGAGTAGGCAGGTATATAAGGACTACATTCTTGTTTTCTATCTTATCATTTAAGGGATATGCTATAACTCTGTTTCCTATATTGCTTCTTTTTGCTGCTTAAAGATACATGTGCTATGTGATGTATGTTGCCCACTCCGATTTCTGATTGTCTGTGCATGACTTGTTAACACCTGTCATCAATGACTCATCATGAAGGGAAATAGCAAGAGCGCCTTGAGTCACCAAGAGGTATATTTGCAGTTTTCTATTATTATTAGTTTGCCTGTTTTCTGTTTTTCTGTAAATTTTGTGAATGGTATAATTCTGGTCTCAAGTGACTCCAAGCTAGATATCCCCATAAATAGGATTCAAACATATATATTGTTATATTATACACTTTGATCAGACAACTCTACTCAGAAATTATGCTGTGTTAGTTGTCATTGCATTGTGTGCATGCAATGGTGAATAAGAGAGCTAAATTTACACATAGGTGCTCACATGTTTTTTAGCATCAGAGGGCACCTCAAGTCACCCGAGTTAACCATGTTGCTGTTGAGTTATATTTCTTCTGAAAGTATAATAGTCTTGTAATAAACATTTGTTTTCTGATTACGATTGGCTTACGGATTACTGTTTTTCTTCTTGTTAATTTTCTGTTTTTGCATTCAACAGAACCGGATCTTGAATGAAATTAAGGACCAGATCGAGCAGATTCTGAAATTGGTGTTTGAGAACTACAAATCTCTTGACGAGTCATCATTTTCTAGAATGATTGATGTAGTGAGCTCTGCAACATGAGTTTCAGTGCCATCACTCATTCCTGTTGTTAAATTTGACATGCTTCTGCATGATGTTTTGTCTGCTGAGGCTCAGACTAATCTTTGTCATTACTTCCAGGTACTACATTACTTCCAAGGACCAGATCGAGCAGATTCTGAAACTGGTGTTTGAGAACTACAAATCTCTTGACGAGTCATCATTTTCTAGAATGATTGATGTAGTGAGCTCTGCAACATGAGTTTCAGCGCCATCACTCATTCCTGTTGTTAAATTTGACATGCTTCTGCATGATGTTTTGTCTGCTCAGGCTCAGACTAATCTTTGTCATTACTTCCAGGTACTACATT
>OVAP01001337.1:0-24682 GCA_900406295.1 Aurinia saxatilis | reverse complement strand
GTTCTAGGACATATCTTAATTATCCTCTAATTATTATTTTACCTATTAATTATGATTTTCCAAAAGAATTACCCATATCCTAGGTTTTGTTTTATTGAATTAAGAAAAAACTATTCTCTAATTTTTATTTTAATTATCTGTTTTACATTATTATTTTTAATTAATCTGCTTATTTAAATTTTAATACTTAAATCTATAGGTAGTTGATAGTCTCTGTGGATTCGATCCCTAAATACTAAAAAGATCTTCCACCTTCTCTTGTTAGTACTCCCGTGGTGGTTTGTGAAACGTTATTATAGGCGAAACCTTGTTTTCCTCATCTGCAAAGTATGTCCCATGTTTTCCCCAAAGGACAATTGCTCCATGTGATGTGACATCCTTTACTCTAAATGGGCCATGCCAACATGATCGTAACTTCCCATGAAAGAGTTGAGCTCTGGAGTTTTAGAGTTGTACCAGGTCTTCCGCCTGGATATCACGTCGTACGATTCTCTTGTCATGGTAAACTTTTGCCTTTTCCTTGTAGAGTTTGGCGTTCTCATAGGCGAGATGCCTGAGTTCGTCCATGTGAACAAGGGTGGTGAGGCGTTTTTTGCCCATGCTGCTTTGTATTCTAGCTCAATTGGGAGATGGCACGCCTTACCGTAGACCAGATGTATGGGGTGGTTCCTAGTGGGGTTTTAAAGGTTATCCTATAGGCCCAGAGTGCATTATTGAGTTTATTGGACCAATCTGACCTGGATTTGTTAACAGTCTTCTCCATGATCCCCTTGATTTGTCTGTTTGACACCTCAACTTGACCAATGGTTTGGGGATGGTGCCATGCGGTGTCTGATCCCGTTTTTTTTTTTCATTAGTGTGCTGAAAGCTCTATTGACGAAATGCTTCCCTCCATCACTTATCACCATTCGGGGAACTCCAAAGCGTGGGAATAAAACCGTTTTGAATGGCTTGATGACTACAGCAGCGTCATTTGTTGGCGTTTCCACTGCCTCCACCCATTTAGACACGTAGTCCACTGCTACTAGAATGTAATCTTTTTCGTTGGAAAAAGGAAAAGGTCCCATGAAATCTATTCACCATACATCGAATACATCGACTTCTAGGATAAAATTATGTGGAGCTTCATTCCGCTTGCTGATGTTCCCCGTCCGTTGACACGCGTCACATTCAAATATGTATGCATGTGCGTCTCGAAACATGGTCGGCCACAAAAAAACCAGCTTGAAGCACTTTTGAAACCATCTTGAAAGTGGAAAAATGTCCTCCATAATCTGCACAATGGCAACCTTTTAGAATACTTGAAATTTCTTCTTCCGGGATACACCTTCGGAAAAGCCCATCAGAACAATTCTTGTATAGGTAAGGTTCGTCCCAATGATACTGTCAGATTTCTCTTAAGAACTTTTTCTTTCTGTATCCAGTGCGATTCCGAGACGTGTTGCTTGGGAACTACGGGCAGCTGTTCTTCTATTGCGAATACTTCTAGTCTGTTTATGTTTTCGTCCATCAGGTTGTCGCAAATGGGTACTCCTTCATCGATTCTCATCCTGGAAAGGTGGTATGCTACTCTATTGTCGGTTCCCTTCTTGTATATTATTGTTAGGTCAAATTTCTGTTGAAGCAATACCCATCGTAGCAAGCGGGGTTTGGAATTTTTCTTCTTTATCAGATGACGGAGGGCACCGTGATCAGTGTGAACAATGATTTCGAACCGACCAGGTATGAATGAAACTTCTCCAAAGCAAAGATGACAACGAGCATTTCCTTTTCAGTGGTGCCGTAGCTGCACGGGTCATCATTTAGCGTCCTACTCGCATAGTGTATGACATGCAACTTCTTAAACTTCCTTTGTCCCAAGACTGCTCCTACGGCATAGTTGTTAGCGTCACACATAATCTCGAAAGGCTGAGTCCAGTCGGGTGGTTGGACTACTGGTGCTGAGATCAGAGACTCCTTTTTTCTCCTGAACGCGTCCACGCATTCGTCATCAAAATCGAAACGTATGTCTTTGCACATCAATCTGGTGAGTGGCCGAGTCGTTTGAAAGAAATTCTTGATGAATCTCCTGTAAAAACCTACATGTCTAAAAAAAAAAACTACGGATGCCTTTCACGTTATTAGGGGGTTGTAGTTTTACCATTACCCCAAACTTTGTCTTGTCCACTTCTATCCTTTTTTCAGCGATTTTCCCAGTTAAGGACTAGGTGTTTGTCTTCGCACTGTTTTAGCACTTTACACAAATTATCGAGACATGATTTAAATATGTTACCGTAAACAGAAAAATCATCCATAAATATCTCCACAATGTCGTCTATTAAGTCAGTGAAGATGGACATCATGCAGCGTTGGAAGGTTGCTGGTGCATACAGGCCAAACGGCATTCGTCTATAAGCATTGGTCCCATATGGAGAAGTAAAAGTTGTCTTCTTGGTCGTCGGGGTGGATTGGGATCTGAAAGAAACCAGAGTACCCATCGGGAAAACAATAATATTTATGTTTGGCTAACCTTTCGAGCATTTGGTCGATGAATGGGAGCGGATAATGGTCTTTCCGCGTTGCTGCGTTCATCTTCCTGTAATCTATGCACATACGGTGTCTAGTGATCGTCCTTGTCGCCACGAATTCTCCTTTATCATTTTGCATGACTGTCATTCCGCCTTTCTTCAGCATAATGTGAACTGGACTGACCCAACTGCTATCCAATATTGGGAAGACGATCCCTGCCTCGGGGAGCTTCATTATCTTCTTTTTCACCACGTCTCTGAGGTTAGGGTTTAACAGTCGATGTTGCTCCACCGACGATCTGGACTCATCCTCCAGGGGATTCATGTGCATGCAAAGATCGAGATTCCTGGTATATCTTCTAAGTAATATCCGAGAGCTTTACGATATTTTCTTAGTTCATTAAGGAGTAGGGCCTGCTCTGCATTATTAATTTTATCTCTTATAATGACTGGGTATGTAAAATTTTCTCCAAGATATGCGGACCGTAATCCAAGAGGTAGAGGTTTGCGCTCGGTATTTTGAAATTTTCTCCAGTCCCACGGGTCAGCTTCCTTCAAAGAGTGATCGATCTTTTGGTTCGGAGGCTGAATAAGGCTAATGTCATGTTCATCTACTTTGTGTGATAGGGCTGTCGAAGCAGTCATTCTATCCTACTTTTGTTCATGATTGAGGGTCAACCCTTCTTCGATGGTTTGGTGGTGATCATTGACTCTGTTTTTTTAGCTCTTCGTGTTCCTCTGGCTCATTGTCACTTATATCCCTATAAATCTACATTATTTCGTCTTCGGTTGTATTAACGTGATATACATGTCTATCCATCCTCGGGTTTTCAATACTCATATTCACGTCGAAGTTCAGCACAATGTCTCCTACTCTGAGATTCATCGTTCCCTCGTTTACGTTGCATCGCAAGAAACGGTCTTCTGAGAATTAATGGATCTTTTGGTTCTATGTCAAAGTCAAGAATTATAAAATCAATAAGTATAAGACATCCTTTAAATTATACCTCCACATCTTCGAGCATTCCTATCGGTCGTCTCGTAGATCTATCAGCAAGAACCATGGTGATTTTTGTCTCTTGAAAGACACTCATTCCGAGGCGTTTGGCCACTGAGTGAGGCATCATGTTTACGCTGGCTCCCAGGTCGCATAGAGATCGTGGAAAAGTTACTCCATGGATTGTGCAAGACAAGACGAAGCTTTGTGGGTCTTATAGCTTTTCAGGCATTCCATCTTGTATTGCTATGCTGCTTTCCTTGGATATCATCATCACTCCTCTTTCTATAGTAATTTTTTTTATGATTATCCCTGTTAGATACTTCCTTAAAGAAGGTATCATGTTGCAGGCTTCGGCAAGTGGCAAATTGATGACGAGCTGGTCTATTAGCTCCCTCAGCCTCTTCTCCTCTTTTTCTTTCTTTTTGCACTTGGGTGCACCCGGGAAAGGAATTTTTGGGACATAAGTAGGTACCTCATCATTCTGTTGTGGCGTAGCCTCCTTTTCTTGGGCTGTTGCTGGATAATCATCAGGATATCTGGCCTTTTTGCTCATGGACATCGGGTCAGGCAACTCGTCAATTTCCTTGGGATACTTCGGCTCCTTGTAGAATTTACCGTTCCTTAAGGTCAGTGCTTGTAACTTGTCTGGTGTAGGGGTTGGATCCTTTGACTATACCAGACTTGGCTGCTTTCATTTGGAGGGCGGACAAGTCGCCTGTAAGCAACGTTTCCAAGATTTCTCCATCCTTCCTTAGCTTCAAGATGTTGTCATCCACTTGCTTTATTGATTGCCCTTTCATTTGCTGCATATCATTGAAAAGAGAAGTGACTAGTTGGCTTACTCTGCTCGAAATGCTATAGTGCAATGTCGCCTCGTTTATCTGGGCAGTGACGCAATCAATCGTTTCGTTAAGTGGATAGATCGATGAACGTTTACGCTCGATCGATCGGTCAGAGGTTGTGCTGGGCGGATTGGAAGCCTCGATCTTGATTTATCTTGGTTCTGTCTGTGTGGTTTTGATTTTTGCGCCTCCTCTGTTTCCTGATTCCAGGCTTTGTAAGAACACTGCGTGCGAGTCCTGCTTTTCAATAAACAACTCAAGCATGTCTTTGAGCTTGGAATTCCTTGACTTGTACGTAAGAGTCATCTCTATAAACCGCCAATTCTGGTTCATTGTTCTGATCACTAGCAGCCATGTTCCTGATAAGTTCAACTCCTGGTACTGCTGACCTTGTCGAGAAATCACCGTTACTGGCGGTATCCAATATCTGTCGGTGTCGGATGTGAATTCCTCTTTAGAATGTTCTGAGGAGTTTTTCGCTATTGAACCCATGATGTGGGCAGTCTCTAGTATACCCTTCTAACCGTTCCCATGACTCATGAAACCTTTTGCTGCTCCCTTGTTGAAATCTCTAGATAAGGTCTCGAAAATGTTCGAACGAGATCTTGAGAAGAATTTGTTGACAAATGCATTCTTGCATTCTTCCCAGTCTTCGAATGTTCCGTCAGGGAGTGAGCGAAGCCATTGAAGGGCTCTGTTCCTCAGTGAGAAAGGAAAAAAGTGGCATCTGAGTTCTCCAGGTAACATCCCTCCAACTTGAGTTATGCTACATATTTCTTCAAAACTGTCTAAGTGGTTCATAGGATGTTCTGAGTCTAGACCCTCAAACTTACTTCGTTCCACTAGGGCCACCACTTGTGCTTTGATGTGATAATCACCTGTCCTTGGCTCCTGAGTTTTGAAGGCCGACCGAACCTGAAAAGCTCTCCCGGGCAGATCATATCCTGCAATAGTGTGGAAAGGATTATGCATAATATATTTTATTTTATTTTTATGAGAGAAAATGAAAAACAGAAAAAGTGAAAAATGAAAAACAGAAAATGAAATGCTTAGTCTGGAGCTAGATTGTTATGCTAGTGGTCAATTGTTGCTTCCCGGCAACGGCTCTAGAAAACTTGATGGAGATTTAGTTTTCGCCCAAAATAGGTCCTGCAAGAGCACAAGTCTTGCAATAGTACTTTAGGGTCGAATCCACATGGAGCAGGGTGTATGCAGTAGCACGTCCAAGTTCACTCGAGCAAAGAAAAAAATATGGAATGGTTTTGGTTTTGGTCGATCGACAGTATGAACTGATCGATCGATGATGCGCCTTTCGGTTGATTGCAGATTATGCGTTCGATCGATTGAGGCCTACAAATGCTAAAACCAAATAAAACGTGAGAAAACAATAACTAAAGGCATTAGGAAGTTAGGCAATGCATCAAAGAATCACGGTTTGAATTATTCAGGGTAGTGGCATGTGTCAATATCCTAGTTAAAGCTATATAGTTGAAATCACTATTAACTGACTATCCTTATGGTCAGACTTAGCAAGTCTAGTTCGATTCATATCCGAGTTAATTTCTACGTAACTATTAAATAGTAAAGCTTTCAATATCAAGTTTTGTATCTCGTACTCGAAGATGTGTATTAGTAGCAGGTTTATCCTATGATTGAATTAAATTCTAATATGAAAGTAAGCTTATTAACTAGTCATTACACAGCCCTATTTTCTATCTACCTAACCATGATTTCTCCTAGCAAAGCCCTATTACGTATCAAAGAACTACGTAATCATGGTTAGAAACATAATAACAATGGAAATTGCAATCATATAAATCAAAAGGGTTTAGAAAGGCTTCTTTGGAGTGCAGAGATTACAAACTTCGTCCTTGAAAGCAATGACCAAAGTAGAATAAAAAAGAAGAAACAATGAAAAAGAACAATAAACTGTTTAGCTTAGATGCCTGGAAGCTTTGTGAATTTCGTGATGTTTTTTTGTGGCTTTATCTTATAGTGAGCCGAGATGAATCATGAAGAAGATTTGGATAGAGATCCAAATATTTGTGCTTATCACTCTCCGGTCAATCGATTAATTAATAATATTTTAATCGATCGATCACTATCTGAAACACGTCTTTTGAATATTTTGTATCTTCAGTGATTATCTCCAACATATCCTGATATCTCCTCAAATGCAATGGTCCTTATATGTTGTTCTCAAAACTTTTTTGGATTATTGAGCCTTGATCGATCGGTGGGCCTCTCGCTCGGTCGATTGGGTCTTCATCTTATATGGGCATCTTGATACATCTTCAATGATTTGGGCTTGACTTCTTATTCCCGAGGGTGAATGACTTGATTCCAAGCCCATGTGACAGCTGACTCACGTGGCTTGCTTGTCTTAACTCCTCACTTCAATCCAAAACAAACATCTTTTTCATCTGGGTCTAGACTTCTGATGTTGATTTGTTGGACTTGATAGAAAACGCCTACTTATGACCCAAAATGCATTATTTCCACACAAACACTTTGCAAACAGAGAAATGTGAAATCCAGTAGTTTATGTTACAAATCAAATGGTTTCTTCATAAAAAGCACAAAAAATTCGTATCGACAAGCGGTAAAATATCAGCCCTATCACGAGTCCTAAGACTTAAAAAAACACCCACGGCTTAGAAATGTCTTTAGACAAAGATAACAAGTCGGTTTCGGTTTGATGGATGGAATTAACGACCAGCTAGTTCTTAGATTAAAAAAATACCATCGGTTTAGAAATATCTTTAGACAAAGATAACAAATCGGTTGCTGGATGGAATTAACGACCAGCAAGTCCTAAGACTTAAACAATTCCTTTCTTCACTTCAAGTCTTATAAACAAAGACTCAATTGGGTTTCAGCTTGTTGGATGGAAAAGCGACCAACAACTGAAAAGAAGTTCTTCAGCTAAAGACTGAAGACAAAGACTATGAGTTGGCGTTTGACTTCTTGGATGAAAGTTACAACCAAACACCCGGCCTAAAGAATTTGAACGACAAATATTATGAGTCAAAACAGACTCTTCACTTAACCTCAAGGCTTATAAGTCTGTAGACAGACTATTAAAGTCACTAGACCAGGTCTAGACATTAGAATCGAATATTGATTCATTATCTGGGCTTACTACAAGAATTAAATTAACTGTGTTTGTTTTTTTCCGGGTATGTGCTTCAGAAGGTGTTTTCATGTTAAAGACTCTATGGAGATTTCAAGTGAAGCATACTTATGTTACAAGTACGTATAATCTTTTGAAATTCATACTTTATACAAGTGTAGTAGACCTCTCTTATAAATATGTGAGTATTTTATTTCCAAGGACATTTGCTTGAATCTTGAATCTACGCCCAATAACATTTGGCAATCATTTTAAACATGTGGAATGACATTTTCGTAGTTTAATTAGTATGTACTAATTTTGACTACCACATGGCTGGAGATTACGTAAACTTTCAACATCTTAGATATCTACTTGTTAGCATAGTACTGCTATATGGGCAGATTCTCAATTTCTTAAGAGTGGTTTTCTATAACTTCTTGTTAACTGTGTAGTTTTGCAGGTATTTGGCTCGGATGTAAATCTGTATGGCCTGGTGTTTAGAGAATCAGTTTTGCATGATATGGTTAGTAGATTTTGAGGAGTGGTCTCTAATACTTCATATTAGGATGCAAAATATCACTTAACTTATCAGATTTGTCTCTTTCTTATGTTGCTTTTGGTAGATGATCATATATGTGGTCTCTTTCTTTTGTTTCTTTTGGCTAATGGCCATATCTCCATTCTCTTTCTTATGTTGCTTTTGGCATATCTATGCAAGTATATAAGCTAATTCTAATTAGTTGTGTAGACAATAGTTAAATTACAAGAAGTCTTAACTAGACTACAAACTAGGATGCAGGACAATGTCTTTGATGAGAAGTCACTCATCTATATGGAATTTCTTTGGGTGATATTCAGGTTTCTTGAAACCTTTTTTCGTTTCAGTTTATGCAGCTTTTCTTTTGTCATGCTTCATGCATGTCTTGGCTCTGTCTATCTCTATGCCTCATGCATATTTTGTCGTTTCAGTGTATGCAGATTTGTTTTTGTCATGCTTTATGCATGTTTTGTCCCTCCTTTCTCTCTGTCTTTACGCTTCATCTCTAGTTCGAGCAACCTAAGAAAACTAATCACTACAAGAAAACACGCCTTTTGCTAGGCCCATATTTGTAGAAAATTCGTAGAAAATGGGAAAGTGCTATGAATTTGCTACGAAACCAAGTTCGTCGTACTTCGTGAGTCGCAAAGTGCAAATACATTTGTCGCAAGATTTGCGAAGAAGTTGAACGCGTTGTTGCAAATATCGTCGCTAAACATTTGCGAGTCCTTTGTGAGTCAACTTGTTTGTCCTCGCAAGTTCCTAGTAAAGTTTGCGAGGTTCTTGCAAGGAAACATCAAACGGAAACGGGCCTCATTTTCTAGGTAATTTGCGATGAATCTTCCCGCGAGGACATTGCTACGAAACACTCTGCGAGGGATTACCGGCATGTTTGCGAGGACAGGATTTTCGACATTTTCGCGAGGAATTGCAATTGCGAGAAGTTTGCCTTGAATGTGGTTTACTAGGAATTTGCATGGAAATATATTTGCTAGGAGTTTGCGTTGAACTTGCGACTTTTAACTATAATAGTGAAAAAAATATTTAAAATTTTATATAATAGTAAAATTAATAAAAATAATTTTGACAATTCATAATAAATAATTATATTTATATTAAAAATATTTATTACAAAAAAGAAATTGTTTTGAAATTATAAATACTAATATTATAATTTAAATGAGACCGGAATGTGGGTTTTCGGCCGATTGTTGCGTAGAAACTCCGGTTCTGGCCGCGCTAGATGCTCAGGCATTTGCGATGATGCGTCGGAAATTTTCATCCGTGTTAGACACGTAATCGAATAACATGTCGTAACACATGTTCCCATTCTCAAGCTGAGCGATCCTCTCGTTTTGGCAAACTATCTCCGCATTCGCCTGGTCGAGCTGAGCTTGTGCAACCGGATCAAGCTATGAGGGCACCGGACAAATGGGAGCACCAGAATCGCCGAGCTGAAGAGATCCCCGAGCAAACAAATTTTCGTTTTTTACGGGGAAGAACCTGAAAAAATTAAGTAAAAAAGAAATCGATTAATATATATTAGAGATATATGAAATTATGAAATTAATTGATTAATAAGAATATAAATAGTTGTAAATGGAAAATATTTTTTAAAAAGTAGATATTTTACCTCGGTCGCAATCGGGAGTTGAGGACTGGGAAGACACCTCGTCGACTCGAGTAGTGACCTTGCCGTGCAAATTCTTGACCCGTTTGGAGAGCCATGTTCCATCTGGCTTGCGATGGGTTTCCTCCCAAACCTCGGTAATAGTGGCGGGTCGTTTTTTATTCTCTGCCTAAATAGACTCAAAAGAAAAAAAAATTATTAGTTAGAAGTTAATAAAGAAATAAGAAAATAAATAGAAATGAAATGAAAATTGAAGAGACACTTACAATTTTCCGGGCACATTTTCCGAAAGACCATTGCCCAGATCCATGTTTGGCGGGTTCGCCGTTCTCGTCAACTGGAGTACGACGACTTCTAGAAGTTGAGATACCTCACTAGACCGGCCCATACTAACTTGTCGAACCATACGGGCATTTCAGCATCCCCAATATGACACCACTTTGACTTCCATCGACCGACTTGGTCGATAAGTCGGTCTTGACCCTTCTTGTAGAAGGTGTCCTGAACTGTGCCTGTGATGGACGGATCCCAGTAAAACTTTTGCTGCAAGAATTTTACATAAAAGCAGAAAAATAAGCACATATTAATACTCGAAATACTTGAAAAAGACCCTAAACACTCTCTGACGGCGATTTCGAAGGCGATCAGCTCTCCCAGGCAACTACCAACGATCTCTCCTCACGAACTACAGATCTCTTCCCTATAAATCATACCCACACGTAGCCTACTGCTCTTGGCCTTTGTGGGAAGAACCTCGTGATTTTTCACCTTCGGGTGAAGACCTTTCTTAGGGCTAAACCCCTCTGAACCTTTGATTGTTCTGCTTTCAAGCAATAATCATGAACCGGCGTTTCTCCTACGAGGAGAAAGGGAAGGTAGCAAACCCCTCTCCTCCACGTAACTCGATCCGTATCAGAGTCTCTGCAGCCGAAAATCCAGATCTGATACACACACCAGCTTACTCATATTGGATGCGTCATGAACACTAAGGTTCGGCGGATCTGGTCTATGATCCCATGCCTCTATGACTACTGGAGATAACCCTACCGCCCCTACCAGATCTGATCTGGGGAGCGGGCTGTTCCAGTTTCAGTTCAAGTCTGAAGCTGATATCAAATTAGTACTCGACAATCGACCTTATTTCTTTGCCAAGTATATGGTTGTGATTCAACGATGGGAACTTACTTTAGCTCCTGAAATTCCCTCACAAATACCGTTTTGGATCCAACTCCAAGGGATACCATTTCACTACATCACGTAGGCCATGGTACATCGCACTGGTGATGAACTCGGCCATAGGATTAACTCTGAAATCACTCCCACATATGTCCGTGTCAGAGTGATGCTAAACTGCTTTGGTATTTGATCAAAAACACACTTCTATAATTTCCTAATGGAGAAGAGAAGGAAATTACTCTCCATTATGAACGCTTGGATAAACACTGCGCATACTGTCACCGACTAACACACAGAGAACAAAACTGTCCTTTGAAGCTCAACAGGAACAGAGGCCAAGCCCCTGTTTATAGGCCACCAGCAGTCCAGAGTTCTAACCCACCCCGTCGGGAGGAACTAGATAGGACCCACTATGATGCTACGGTTAGAGCTAGATCAAACGGACCCCAGCGGTCTCATAACAGTGAATCCCGTGCACATAGAAGCTATTCATCTATACGCTCCCCGCAACGCATCTCTTATGTTGATGATCGGTATAACTATCACCCATATTCCCGAGATAGGAGGAACACTCGAGACCGTTCTCCCCATCACTTTCCTCTGAAGCAAAACTCCCCTCATCCACGTGCGCAAGCAAGTAATGTTGAGGGACAAAACAAAGAGGAGGACAGGATTGTGCAACAATCTGGAAACTCACCACAAGGCAGCCATTCTCATGGTACCTTAACGAGAAGCCGTTGGGCTTCACGAGAACGTTTTATCGAGGAACCATCAGGATCCCCTGCTCATATATATAATCCCCTGGAGCAGGCACTTACTATGGTTCACAATGTTATGCAACAATATGTGAGCTGCAGCGACCCTATAGAGAGTGCTGTGAGATAGGAGAGAACACGTCTGGCTGAGGAACAAGGTTTAATCCACGCTAATGCCACTAGACTGATTTTATCCTCCCACCACTCTCAGGAACCAGATGATATCCAAGAACCCGAGGATCCAACGCTAGCCCAACTAGCTAAAAGGTTCCCTGTTGCTGATCGACTGGGACATAAATTGTATGAAGATGAGGCGCATAAGGGACAGAGAGTATTCTCTCGGAAACGTAAGCCTGGCAAACAACCTACAAAAAGAAAACTCCTAGGCAGTCCGTCTAAGTTACCAGGGGCTAGCTCCAAGAAACAAAATACTATTCAAGCTCATATATCACCTCGTAAGAGGCAGAAACAACAACACATCCCTCTAATAGAGGATAATATGATTCCCACTACTCAAGCGATTATCTCTCGCAAGATCATACCAAAAATTAAGAAGGGTTCAATGGCATCCCAGAAGCCATCTCCTTCATAATGATAGTAGGAAGCTGGAATTGTCAGGGGTTGGGGAGTACTCCGACAATTCGTAGACAAAGAGAAATACGGCTGAATATTTCTCCCGATGTCTTATTCCTCACGGAGACAGAGAGACCGGATGCCTTTGTTCTTCGAAAACTACAGCATTTTAACTATGTTTCCCATTTTTTTTGTTCCTTCCATAAGACATAGTGGAGGTCTTGTAATTTCTTGGAAATAAGAGATCAACCTAGATGTTTTCTCGTCTTGTAAGAATTACATTGATACTCATATCACTTTTGAAGAAAAATAATTTCACGCGACTTTTGTGTATGGTGATCCGGATCATACAAATAGACGCCATGTCTGGGACAGCTTATCTTTATTATATGCAGCTCGTAGAGGCCCTTGGTTTCTAACCGGGGACTTTAATGATATAACAAATGATAATGAAAAGATTGGAGGTCCAACCAGAGCAAAATTTTCTTTCTTTGTTTTTTGCACATTCCTATCGGAAAATGATCTCTACGATCTTCCTTTCTCAGGTAATCCTATGTCTTGGCAAGGTTACCGGCATAATCATTTTATCCGATGTCGGCTTGATCGTTCTATGGCCAACAATGAGTGGATGGAACTGTTTCAGTCCTGTCGAAGCAAATATCTACGTCTAGTGGGTTCCGACCATCGACCAATCATAACTCACTTTGATGGTACCCTCCGTAAGAAACATCGCACTTTTCGATTCGATCGAAAACTAAATGACAACCCAGAAATCAAAGCTATTATCCAGGCCAAATGGAACCAGTGTAAAGGACTCTCGGTGGACCGCAATATTAGCTATATAAGAGCAGCCATTATCAAGTGGTTTAAAGAGCAGAATCTCAACAATTTGCATCGTATACGTTAGAACCACCAGAAACTCGAGCAAGCCAGCACACGCATTCAACCTGATCAAGATCTTATTGAACGTATCAAAGCCGCTCTACTCACGGACTATGAAGCAGAGGAAAGTTATTGGAGGCAGAGAAGTAGATTAATGTAGCTTCAAGCGGGAGATAAGAATTCTGCATATTTCCACGCCATTGCCCGTGGTCCAAGAATTATCATCCACTTCTCAGTTATTGAAGATAGCTCGGGCAGGAGTGTTTATAAAGAAGAGCAGATCACTCAAGTCATTCAAATTTACTATCAAGATCTCTTCTCCTCTCAGCCTATAGCAACTATGGAACCAGTCCAGGAAGCCCTCAATCTCGTGTCACTACTGAGATGAATGCTAAGTTGATCTCCATTCCTACGGCTAAAGAGATCAAAACAGCTCTGTTCTCCATTCCTACGGCTAAAGAGATCAAAACAGCTTTGTTCTCCATTCATAGGGATAAAGGCCATGGCCCCGGCGGATGATATTATTAGCGAAGTACAAGGCTTCTTTACATCCGGTAACTTACCGACAAACATCAATGACACATATATACGGATTATACCAAAGGTGCCAGCCCCTCGCACGGTCGCAGACTACAGACCAATCACCTTGTGTAGTGTGTATTATAAGATTATAGCCAAAATGTTAGCTGCTAGAATGCAGCCAATCCTTCCCGAGCTGATCTCGGAGAATCAATTTCCCTTCGTAAAAGGTCGAGCTATCTCGGATAATGTACTCATCACACATGAGACACTACATTGTCTCCGCATACCCGGAGCTAGGAAACACTGTTCTATGGCCGTTCAAACAGACATGAGTAAGGCATACGACCGGCTTGAATGGGACTTTATACGAGATGTCCTTACCCGATTCGGATTTCATGAAACCTGGACCACTTGGATATTACAATGCATCTCGACAGTGGAATACTCCTTCCTCATAAATGGTTCCCCGCAAGGCCATGTAATCTCGACCACATGTGTCCGACAAGGAGACCCTTTGTCACCCTACATTTTCATACTTTGTAGTGAGGTCTTATCAGGGCTGTGTAGACAAGCACAAAGAAATGGAACCATGACCGGTGTAAGAGTTGCTAGGGGATGTCGACGCGTCAAACACCTTCTCTTTGTAGACGACACTATGTTCTTCTGTCGCTCCGGCGCCCGTAGCTGCACAACGTTGGCAAAGATAATGGCTACCTATGAAGCGGTCTCATGACAATGGATAAATTGCCAGAAGTCGGCGATCACTTTCTTGTCGAAAATAGAGAAAGAAGGCAGGATAGGTAAATACCTCGGGTTGTCTGAACACTTTGGCAATACAAAGAAAGATCTCTAAGTATTGTTGATCGTATCAAGCAAAAAGGTATTCATTTGTCCACTCGATTCCTTTCGTCAGCCGGAAAACAAACTCTCCTAAAATCAGTATTGGCGCCAATACCGAACTATACCATGTCGTGTTTTAAAATCCTTGTATCCTTATGCAAACGGATACAATCTGATCTGATTAGATTTTGGTGGGATTCCTCACTTGGAAAACGTAAGATGTGTTGGATAGCTTGGGAGAAACTTACCCTCCCAACGCGAGATGGAGGTCTCGGCTTCCGAGATATTGAGGTTTGTAACGATGCACTCCTTGCTAAATTAAGTTGGCCACTTGTTTTTAATCCCCACTGCCTTCTAGCACGGATACTATGCAGAAATTATTGCAAGACAACTCCCTTGCTTGAATGCAAACCGGCTAATCAGATATCCCGTGGTTGGAGGAGTGTTTTGGTTGGTCGAGATCTTATCAAACAGGGCTTGGGCTCTGTTAATGGTCGAGGTAAGGAAACTCTGATTTGGCATGGTGCCTGGCTATCTACATCAAAGCCTACAAGGGTATATGGTCCGATGCCAATGGACAATGATCAAATGATGGTGGGAGATCTATTACTACCCGATACTAATCGTTGGGACATTGAGAAAATCGATAATCTTCTTCCACACTTACGCGAGGAGATCTTGACAATCATACCTAAAAATAAAGATATTAGTGATCAACTAGCTTGGCTCCCAAACGTTTATGGGAAGTATACAACAAATTCAGGTTATTGGACTCGCCGATTGCGTGAGATACAACCTACCCTAGCTCTGCATCTCCAACCATTTGAATGGCTTAAATTGATTTGGCGAATCCAAGCAGCCCCGAAGTTGAAACACTTCCTGTGGAAAGTGGCACACGATGTTCTCCCATCACGTGTTACCCTATCATAGAGAGTCCCCCACACAGATGTCCTCTGTCTGCGATGTGGCCAAGAGGAAACAACTAGTCACATTTTGTTTCACTGTTCTTTTGCGCAGGAAGTCTGGACTAAAATGCCTATTATGCAACCACCCTTAGCTCCAGGAAGTGATCTGCTAACAGACTGGTTACAGGCTCTGTCTCAAGTAAAGGATTTACCCCCCCCCCCACGGGTCTTACAGGTGGTCCCCTTTACCATGTGGTTAAGCTGGACAATATGTAAAGCTCGTAACGAATTGGTGTTCACTGCCGCTCATTGCCCTACTGAAACTGTAATTCTCAGAGCTATAACTGCAGCCAGGGAATGGCAACTTGCTCAAACAACAGTCGCCACACGGTTAATCCCTCTTACCGTCAGTCCTCCACCACCAAAGCTCATAATAACATGTAAGGTTGACGCAGCTTTGAACTCGGATACAAGGTCTGCTGGGTGGGGTGGGACGTGAAGATAGAATCAGAACCAACATTCTCAAGACAATCATCAACAGGCATAAGACATGTTCCCTCTGTGTGTGTTGCAGAAGCGTTAGCGCTCCTAACAGCCATGCAGGATCTCCTCTACAATGGCTTGCTCAGCATTAACTTTGAATCCGACTCTAAAATGCTCATCTCACTACTCAAGAAAAGAGATTGGAGTCCCGATATCTATGGCATAGTACAAGATATCCTAGCTACTAGCCTCTATTTCCAAAATTTTTGCTTCCACTTTATTTCCCGCGATGCAAACTCTGTTGTTGATTCCCTAGCTAAAGGTGGTCTCACCACCTTAGCGAATGATGTGTAACTGATCGCAATGAATAAACATTACTTTCACGAGCAAAAAAAAAAACACATATTAATAATTAATTTAAATAATATTATAATAATACAATTGAAACCATTTAGACAAATTAATTACTTACTGTGAATTGATGAGACCATTGCTCTTTGATGTAGAGCGGGACTTCAGACCAGTTTGTGTGACTATTTAAAATCCCTCTTGATGATTTTCCGAACCTTTTTAGCCACTATCCCATCATACGTGAACCTATAACAACATAATAACAAAATTAGAAAATATAAATAAATTTAATTTTCTAAAAAAAATAATAAATAAATTTACCATAAAAAGCCCTCCTCTCGTGACGGATGAAGCTTGTGTGGCAAGAGACGCCTAGCTTCAGAATGGAGAAGCCGTTCCAGGGTCATCTCAGAGAATGTTGGACCCTCGTGTTCCGACTGCTGTTCCGGCTGCTGCTCCGGTTGTTGTTGTGGCTCTGGTGTAGGCTGCTCGGGAGGCACCGATTGGGATGATGGGATTGTGTTTTGCACTGATTCCGATGATGACGAACCACCCCTGCGATGGGTGGGCGGGGGAGTATTCATGTCATGTAAAAATCCTTTGTAGTTACTTCACGTATCTGCCATCTACAATAAAAATAAATACAACGTTTTAAATAATACTAATAACCAAATCTAATTAAAATATGGCGGTTGAATTTATATAAATCTAAATTCCGTATAGCTAAAATGGTGGTTTATAATCAATTTTGAACCTAGATCTAAACCTAACCATTCTAAACTAATTAATACTAAATTTATATTTAAAAAATTAACTAAACGTACAATATTTTATGTTGATCTCGGATTGAGAGAGAGAGAGAGAGAGAGAGAGAGAGAGAGGAGATGAGAGGAGAGGAGAGTGATGGTGAGTTTTGGGAGAGAAAGAGTGCAATGAGGAGGCATCGGCGTGTTTATATAGGCAAATTATTTCCTCGCAAACTCGTCGCAAGGGCCTCGCAAAATTTTGGCCCAATAGTTGATTGCCGCCGATATTTGAGACGAAATTGCGAGAATTTGTCGCACGCGCCTCGCGAATATTTCCTTAACCGCGTGAATAGAACGGTCAAAAATTTTTAATTTGATTACGGAAAATTTTAAATTTCCAAAGATTTGCGAGGATCAAGACTTATAATCAAGATGTTTAATTAGAAAAAAATCTTACATCCTAATTATAAAATATAAAATAATACATTAAAAATTAATTAAACTTAAGGAAATTTATATAATGAAGCCCATCTACCACACGACTCAGTCATATGATATATTACACACTATTCATCATCATCATCGTCTTCACAGTTTTCCTCTTGAACATGATTTTCGTTTTCGTCATCGCCGTCTTCTGATGATGTTGAGAATTCACTGAAATCATCTTCTTCCTCGCCCTCTGACTCCTAAGGAATAGGTTCTAGACCACTATTAAGAGGATTGACTCTAATTATTGGAGTGAGTGGTGTAATCAGCGTCAATTGAGACAACTTCTGGATGTTCTTTTTGCATAGCCACATCATCAGCGAGTCCAATGATTCGTCCCCGTGGATTGACTTTGATAACTGTTAGCCAATGTTGATCACGTCTAGTCCGCACCCTCGGGTATGGTAAGAAAACACCCGATCTGCCTGAGAAGCTAAAATGTATGGCTCAAACTTTTGGTACCGTCTCGTCCTGTTGACATCCACAACTCCCAAATTTTTGCTTCTTGTTCTCCCCGCAGTTGTTGGGTCAAACCAATCACAGTGGAATACCACACATTTGAGATTCACCATACCACCGTACTCAAGCTCTATGATTTCCTTTAGAATGCCGTAGTAGTCCGTCTTCCCCGAAACATGAATCCCGTAATTTGCGGTTGCCCTACGTCGTCCATGGTCGTATGTATGAAAGGTGAAACCTTGGGTACAATATATTTCGGCAGTTTTGATACCTCCGAGAGGTCCCTCCACAAACTCATGAACCCAAAGCGGCCAAACGTTGTTTATGTCCCTACGCTTTTTCACCTTTAAAACGAGAATAATGTCAATATATTTAATACAAATGTATATGTGCAAGTAGTTCAGGAAGACACTAACCAAATGTTTCATCCAATTAGCAAAATCACGCTCCACAGTTTTCCTTACTTCACCGTCAGTCAACTCCGGGAAAGCTTCCCGAATATCCCCCTCCAATAACCTAAACATTCGAAATAACATACACAATGTCAAGCACTTTTATAAAAAGTATATAATATATAAATCTATGTTTACTTACTTCTCATATGGGCGAAAGTAGTCATAATTTAGCATAATGTAAGTGTGGGCCGCCATACATTCCTTGAAACTTGGCCACTCGGTTTCCCTGACCTTACTAGCCATTCGTCCTATGTCACAAAAAACATCAGGTATCCCTTCAACTACATATGACCGTCCCGTGCCACCATCATCATATCTTTTACGAGCAATTCTCTTTGTTTGGACGGAGGGGCCAAAGTAGTAGCTCAAAAAGTTAGAAGTTTCTTCAGTTAAACTTCCGGCTATGATTGATCCTTCTATCTTTGCCAAATTCTTTCCCATTCTTTTAAGATATTTCATGAACCTCTCAGGCGGATACATCCATCGGAAATGAACAGGTCCTCCAAGTTCCGCTTCATGTGGCAGATGAACACCTAGGTGCTCCATCACATCAAAGAAAGACGGGAGAAAAATCTTCTTGAGGTTACATAAAATAAACGGTATGTTAGCATCAAGTTGTGCTATGTTGTCCTTGGTGAGTGTTCGAGCGCATAAATCTCTGAAAAAGATCCAATCGCTAGAAAATAATAAATTAATTAAACAGTAAGAAAAAAAAAATATATATATATATATATATTACCAAACACAAAACAAATCTCACACTTCAAAATTATATATATATATACCTGCAATAGCCTCGTATACATTGGCTGGCAGGAGTTCTTTTAGGGCAAATGGGAACAACTGTTGCATAAATACATGACAATCATGAGTTTTCATACCCGAGAACTTTTGTCCGTTCTCAATGCACCGTGAAAACTTTGAAACATACNCAATCAAACAATGTTTCTTTAGCGGCGTGAGATAGGCGATAACTAGGAATTGGTGCCTTTCCGTCCCTCGTCAAATGCAACTCGCTCCTTGAGCATAAATCAGGGAGATCCAAACGTGATTTCAAGTTGTCATTCGTTTTTTCTGCACATTTAACAACGTGTGAATAATGTTATCAAAGACGTTTTTCTCAATGTGCATGGCATTCAGGTTGTGTCGTAATAGATGATCCTTCCAATAAGGTAACTCCCAAAAGATACTCTTCTTATGCCAGTTATGAGATACCAAATATCCATCTGGCATGTTTGCAGGGGTAAACCAATTGCCTCCACGCTCCACTGTTGATTGTGCACCGTAATAATCTAATTGATGCTCCAACTGCTATCCGGTAAAATAAACAGGCGGAGGTTCTTTACGGCTTGTCTTTTTCTTGAACAACCTCTTATTACGCCGATACGGATGATGCATTGGGAGAAACCAACGATGACAATCAAACCAACATGGTTTTCTTCCGTTCTTCAGCTAAAATGCATCGGTCCTATCTAAGCAGTAAGGACATGATAATCTCCCATGGGTTGTCCATTCAGATAACATTCCGTACGTGGGAAAGTGGCTAATCGTCGACATTAGCATCGCCCACATGTGGAAATTGCATTTTTGGGATACATCATATGTCCGCGCACATGTTTCCCACAACATTTCTAGTTCCTGAATGAGCGGCTGCAAAAAGACATCCAAAGACCTTTTCGGGTGATTATGCCCTAAAACCAATATACTGAGAAACAGAAATTCCCTTTGCATACACATATCCGGAGGAAGATTGTAAGGTTTAACAATAACCGGCCACAATGAATATTGTCTACCAGACATACCGAACGGAGTAAATCCATCTGTAGAAAGCCCTAAATACACATTTCTCAATTCTTCTGCAAAGTCTGGGTATACCTGGTTAAAGTGTTTCCAAGCCTTCGCATCTGGCGGATGTGTGACCACCCCATCCTCAATGATGTGTTCTGCATGCCACCTCATCGATGATGCAGTCCTCTTTGATACAATCGTTTCAAACGATCTGTTATAGGCAAGTACCACATTCGCTGGTGTGCAACTCGTGTTCGACCGCCTGTCTTTTTATATCTTGTTTTCCCACAAAACAGACATGCCTGTAGATTCGCATCATCTCTCCAAAAAATCATACAATAGTCAATACACACATCAATTGTCTCAGCGGGTAAACCAAGATTAGAAACCAGCTTTTGTATATCATAATACGACTCATCCGCATTATTACCCTCCGGCAAAATGTCTTTGATCAGTGCAGCCCATTTATCCATGCAAACTTCAGATTCATTATGCTCTTCCTTAATCGTCATCATTCTAAACGACAATGACAATTTCGAAAGCCCCTCTCTACATCCCTCGTAGAGAGGTTCATTCGCAGCATTTAAATATAATAGAATCTCCTAGCATCTACGTTTGGTTCCTCTATACTGTTATCAGTAAAAGTAGCAGTCGTTTCATGAAATGCATCAGTTACCATGTCATGAAACCAATTTACATCTAGATCATTTCCATAACCATATAGATTAGACTGATTATATTGATCATGGTAATTTTGATCACTCATATGTTCCTCAGCAACTGGATTACAAGAACT
Source organism: Aurinia saxatilis (assembly GCA_900406295.1). Taxonomy (NCBI): domain Eukaryota; kingdom Viridiplantae; phylum Streptophyta; class Magnoliopsida; order Brassicales; family Brassicaceae; genus Aurinia; species Aurinia saxatilis. Next base: position 3,830 of record OVAP01001337.1, on the reverse strand, counting down.
AGAACTATCAGGAACATTAACTACAAAATCTTCACCATGAAAGAACCACACATAATAATTTGGGAGAAACCCCTAGTAATCACATGCTGTAAACCGTATCCGGATCTTTAGCACGAATATTCTGACATTTTAAGGAAGGACAAAATATTTTGATATCGCACTACAAGAAATGTGACTATTCTTAGCAGTAAAAGATAACGGTTTTTTTATATGATATGGTAAAGTGATCATAATTTTTCTCATAGTGTTTGTACAGTGACAAACGCTATGATATGTTGGGCGCGAGAAATATTTGTCCTCCCGCTTACTGTTTGGCTTCCCATAGTTTATAATAGCACTAAAACGCTATCATAGGTATGGCGGGAAAAAAATTGTTTTTTTCCTCCAACCTAAATAAAAAAATAAATTGGGGGGGGGGAATTTGCCTAAAATGAAAAGTTAGGGGGGAAATTTTATAAATGAATTACTAAAATAACTTATAACATAGATAAAAAAGCAAAATATGAAGTTTTAAATCTAGTCTTATAAAAATAATATACATGGATTGTGAAAAATAAAAATTATATAAAATATAATTAAAAAAGTGTAAACATTTATAAATAAAATAACAAGAAAATAAAAATGTAAAGGAAATGAAACTATTGAAATATAAATAATAAAATCGTTTTATAATTTTTTTTTTAAAATGATTTAACTATACATAAAAGTTATAGAAAAACTTAATAAAAGCAGAAAATAATAAAAGAGGAGTTACAACTTTTTATTTAGGGTTCATGGTCTCCCAATACAAACATAAATTTTAATATATTTAGGGATGAAAAGTATTTGGTTTATAAATAATTTCAAACATAAAAAGATACAATATACACTATAATGGATTATTTTTCATTCTAAAAAGAAAACAACTAGTAAAATAAAAGTAAAAAAAATAAAAAATCATAAATACTTGATTTTAAGGTTTATATTATGGTAAGATGATAAATTTTGATATAAAGTGTTTTTTTCAAAGATTAATGAATGTTTTGTTTAAGAGTTTAAGGTATCCATCTATATCTATAAAGTTACTTTTTTCTCTTCTGGTGATGACACATCATCATCTACATGGATGCCACATCATTTTCATATTTAATTTTCACAAAATAATTTAATTTAACTTCTATTTAACATTTTTAAATATTTTTTTACTAATATATTCAGTTACAAAAGGAAATTGAAAAGAGATTCATGATATAAACTCTAAAAATATATAAATCATATTAAATATTAGTATTAAAAATTCACAATCTAAACCTAAGTGTTTTTATATTGAATTATTTTAGCAGAGAAACTTAAAAATTACATAAAAAATCCAATATGTTTATTCATATATCACCACTATATATATCCTCAACTTAGCCCTAAAAAATAAAATAATAGGAAAATAGACAATCTTTAATTTTTCAACGAAAAAATTTCTCTATTATCTCTCATAATTGAAAAGAGATAATCGATCTCTTAAAGCCTCACATGACATTCTCTAATAACTAACAAATTTAATCATGTGGAAGATATCAAATATGTTTCGCACTTCAACCATCAAAATGAAAAACATGGGAAATTTTATAAAAGGCAATAAGTTTGAGTTTCTGTTATTAATTCCCATAATTGGGAAGAGAGAAACATTATCTTGAAACATCGAACGATATTCTCTAATGAAAAAAATGAATCGTTTGAAACATATTAATTATGTTTCAAACATTAATCATCAATATTTTTAACAAATATTAATCACAATTCTAAAAAACTTGACAACCATTTCACAATTTATGGTGATTAATAAACACTGAGTTTAATTATATATAACATGTTATATTTATAAAAATTTGATTGTTTTATTTTACACAAATCATAACCTATTAAATTAACGAAGATTCACGTCAATATTTCTAATTACTAAGATAAAAATGATTAAAAACAAAATATAATAATACCAGTTAATTTGATATGTATACATTCAAATATCGTCATTGTTAATTATCTTCAGTGAAATAAAACATAATGAGAAGGAAAAATATCTTCAAATCTTGGGAAGAGGACTACAGAGGCAATCATTCTCTTAAAATATGAGACGGTATATATTAAAAATGAACAAATTTATATATGTGGAACATGTAAAACTTGATTTTACAATAACTGGAAATATCAAAATGATTAGTAATTATTTCATATTTTCATAGTGGTAAAAAGATAAACAATCATTTACTAGACTCATAATTTATAGATAACTTATTCTATTTTCCAACACAATAATAAATTATTGACTTAATTAAGATTTTAACCAATAAATATAAGAGTTAGAAAAACAAAAAACAAAAATTATGATCGGAAACTAAAACAGTGATTAAAAACCTTAACGAAATATAATGATGAATGTTTTACTATATCAAGTTTATAGTCATACACAACACTTTCAAATAGTAAATCACAAAAACTATGTATCATATATAATTTTTTTAAACATGGGATCCAAATCTATACTACAATTACTAGATTATATGTGGAACATCGTTATCTCGAGAACAAAACAAATGAAAAAAAGAAGATTAACACATCCAAATATATACTATAATTATACTCAAGTTTTTAGTCATACATGACACTTTCAAATAGTAAATCACAAAAATTATGTTTCATATACAATTTTTAAAAACATGGGATCCAAATCTATACTACAATTACTAGATTATATGTGGAACATCGTTATCTCGAGAACAAAACAAATGAAAAAAAGAAGATTAACACATCCAAATATATACTATAATTATACTCAAGTTTTTAGTCATACATGACACTTTCAAATAGTAAATCACAAAAATTATGTTTCATATACAATTTTTAAAAACATGGGATCCAAATCTATACTACAATTAACAGATTATATGTGGAACATCGTTATCTCGAGAACAAAACAAATGAAAAAAAGAAGATTAACACATCCCGCGCGTAGCGCCGATCAACCACTAGTAAGTTATATGTTTAAGAACTTATGGTTTACGGATTATGATTTGGGGTTTAAGGTTGAGGTTTGGGGGTTTAGGGTTTGAGGTTTAGTGTTTAGGGTTTGGGCTTTAGTGTTTAAGGTTTAGGGTTGAGGGTTCGGGGTTTAAGGTTTGGGATTTAGGGTTTAGGGTTAAGGGTTTGGGGTTTAGGGTTTAGATATTTGATTTATGGTTTAGGATTTAAGGTTTAATGTTTAATGTTTAGGATATTTATGGTTTATGACTGAAATATTTGATTTTTTCGTAAACCCTAAACTCTAAACTCCACCCTTAATTAACAAATACACATGATTCCTCCTATACTTTAAATCATATCCCTTCAACTAAACCCTAAAACCTGATACCTAGACCCCAAACTCTAACCCCTAAACTGTTACCCATTCACCCAAAGCCCAACCCTCAACCCTAAGCTTTAACCCATAAACCTCAAACTTTAAACCTTGGCCCATAAACCTAATAAGCTTGTATTTTTACTAATTAAGACCTTGACACTACAATGTCGATGTAGTGGTTAAGGATCGATTTCTACAAATTCCAGCTGCTACATTATGCCTTACTGAATTATCTATTAAGCTCTATCGAATGAAATTGGGTTTTTGGATTGGTTTCACTAAATTGCTACTTGTTTAAATTCAATGGGATAAAATGCTAGACTTAGGGGATAATAATGGCAGACACTTGGACTTAACCGGATGACTATTCAGGTCCTAAACAATGCTAACTTCAACTCGGACAGAATCTTAAACTGGTCCACTTTCGTGGCACCAATTACTTCTCTTAGCTAAGTAAACA
>OVAP01001336.1:6422-24685 GCA_900406295.1 Aurinia saxatilis | reverse complement strand
CATGATCGTGGTCCGTGGGCCATAGTGGGGTTTTATGGTGAATACTACGTTATCCCATGCCGTCAATCTTCGGGGGTGGAATCCGACCCCCACAGTAGAGTCCCATGGAAACATAACGATACCTCTAAAATTTTATGCATTCTCTTTAATTTTTCTAAAAGTTTTCGTTCAAGCTTCTCGTTTCTCTTTCGACGTCCGGCGAAAGCCGCTATTGGAAAACTATGTAAATTATGTTCTAGCTTCTCTTTCTCTTTATCTATTAGATCTAAACTTTTTGTTGTAATTCCGGCTTGTCAGGTCTAAGCTCCGACTAGATTCGGTTTTGGCTACCGACTAAGCTTCGGTTTTATCTTCACCTTCTTCTTTTAATTAAGTTTTCCACTGAGATCGAAAAGCTTCATCCCAGATCTAATCTATCTATCAATTTTTTGCTGCTTAAATCTGAATATCTTAAAAGATTAAAAATCTCTACCTACTTAAAGATTAAAATTTGTTATTTACTTAAGGGGTAGAGATTCTTTTAGATCACAGTGTTTAAGTTTTTAGATGATTTTGATTCAGTTAATGTAGATCTGAAGGTTACGTCGAGTTGTATATCTTCTTCAAAGAGTTCGTCGATTCAAATCATCTCTAGGCTTGATACCAAATAGATTGATCAGATGTTCTGTCTAGCAGTAAGAAGGTGATGAAATGGTGTCTTCAACGGAGGCGACAACTTAAGAAGGAGATCGATGGCAGAGTTAGACGGCGGATCTATCGAAAAGTGGATGGAATTCTCGAGAAGTGTCTTTGCTACGCTACTTCTTTTGTTTTTTTTTTTGAGTTTTTGTTATAACACATTATCCAAATTTTAATGTAATTGTGTTCTCAGCCTGGCCCATGCTTACAAACCTATTTTTAATAAATAAAATATGGTTGATAAATAATAATAATAATAATAATAATAATAATAATAATAATAATAATAATAATAATAAAATATAAATTTTTGAAAGTTCAGACATATTGAGTTTATGTGTAGACTTACTGAAAGGTTCATTATATACGTGAACCTTTATGCATTTTGAATAAATAAAAGAAGTGGTAGGGAAGGAGTCAATGAAGATAATTAAGGCAATGTGTTGGCTTCAGATAACAAGTAAATACAATATGATGTTAAGGCACGTGAAGCTTTATGTATTTTCTTGTGATCCATTTTAGAAACCGTTATCCAGAGTCAAAATAAAAAGGTGATCAATAACGTAACACAAAGTGCAAAACCGATTTGATATGTAATTAGAACTCATAGTAACACAAGAGAAATTCACTACAAGAAAATATATTACTAGTCAATCTTAGTTTGCTTACAAGTCTCACTTAAAACGATTTTCAATAAACTCAAGACATTTTCTGGCTTAGTGATCTAGCCTTTTATGTTCAAGAGTCTATACTTAACTCAAGAACCTCTGAATAAAACCCTTTTAACCTCTTATTAGTGTTTGTTTTCTTAAGAGAAAACCCAAACCCCTTTTACTAAAACTCTCTTTTTGTGTTGAAGCACCAACAATGCCTCTCCATGTCTATTTATAGACAATATGTGTTTTTAGTTTTCCTAAACTAACTTCCAAGCACACATACAATGCATTTTTCTTTTTTCTAGAAGAAAAGAGAAAACTTTTTTTCTCTCAGCAACCACCTCTTGATTAGTCCTTGTCACCTAACTCGTTCAGACTTCAACCCCATGTCTTCAGTTGCACACTTCAACTCAAATCTACTACTTCCACTCATCTGTGAAACTTCTTGTACTAGTATCAATTGATACTGCATGAACTCATCACATTTCTGCATCTTCAGCCACAAATTCCGGCACCAAAATTCTAAGAATCATGGTTTCTACCGCAGCTAACAATGTTTTGATGTTGAATAATGGCCCATGGGCTTTCAGTACTTTCATCGTGTTGATGGAAAATTCATCAACCGGTTTCTGCACAAACTTCTTCAAAGTGTTGCTTCATCCCAAGCAAGATAAAGACAAAACGTGGGCTCTAGGTTTAAAATTGGGTAATCAGCTTTTGACTTCTCAAGGGAATTCTTGACACTGTTCTCAAGTCAGCTGATCTGCTAGTGGGAATGGAACAATGTCTGCACTTGGAACACTGGATCCAAATCTTTGGGGTGCAAAAACTAAAGATTTGTAAGACAGCGTTAATGAATTACATTTATTATTTTTCTTCAAGATTTTCCATTTCAAGATTTTCGATAACAGTAGTTAAGCGAGTCTCGCACATAACAAGCATCGAATCAGTCACAAGTAGAGATCATAACAAGCATCGGAATGATACCCAAAATGTACAGAAATTAGGGAAACCAATATATATTGTGGTAACAAACGTACAAACAACAGAACCATTCCCTATATTCATTCATCAGAATATTCCGCTGTAACATCAGACGAATCTTCTTCCTCAATATCCTCATCTGAATTGCTCATTTTCCGTCTGCTTGCTGTCATTTTGGCTAAAGCAGCAGCTTTACTTGCTCGGTGTGATCGGGTCATCAAAGTATTAGGAGCAGAAGGCACAGCAGAAAGTGGTGGAGATGCATCTTCTTCTTCGGAGGAGGATGTTTCTTCAATCCTTACTCGTCTTCTTAATCGAGCTGGTCTTGTTGAGCAAGGAGCAGGTGTCTGTGGTACTGTTGTAGGGGCAGTGATATCCAGATTGTAGCTTACTCGTAGTGTTTCTGTAATTGCCATTGAAAAGAAATAAACAAACAATTAATATTTCTCAAAGCATGAACAAAAGAGAGACCTTACCTATTTTTTAACTGTTTAGTTTTAACTGTAAATAAAAGACAAATCGTAATGTACAAGACAAAAGATCAACGTACCGAAAATTGAATTTGCTTGATCTTGTGAAAGCTCGTCGCCTGGACAAGCATCCAAAGCTTTTAAATGTTCACGCCTCAGTTTCACTTCCCGGAGAAGCTCCTTCTCTGAGCACACAGAATCTGCAACTCGACTTAAAAGCTTTTTCAACAACTTTATCACATTATGTTCTGATGGTCTCAGATGGAGCAGCGCAAGTATTTTGCATAGTGCTGCAACATATGCTTTCTCAGCGGCAGTCTTCTTCCCCTTGAAGCTCGCCATCTATAGGAAACAATGTTAGCAAAGGGGTCAAAATAGTTAGTTATATAGTGTTGAAGTTTACTGTAAAGTTTGAACCATTATTCCTAATCCCAAAAGAATGGTAGCTCTTAGCCAACTCTAAAGGAAAGGCGACTTTGTTGAATCAACTGTCTATTATCGCATCAATGGACCAGAGAGAGTGAAGATCGCATCAATGGACCAGAGAGAGCCTGCACTCTCTACTACACTTTCTTTGATCTTGAGGACAATATGATATATCAGCCAATCAAATGCAACTAACCTCAATAGCTATGCGTACGGCTAACCCTTCTTCTGTACAGTCTAGTGCAGGCTGAATAGAGTCGTCTGATGTGTTTGATGATTTATTGAACTCACTTTCAGGCTCACGTCTAGTATCTTTTTTGTATAGCGGGGTTTGCATCATCGCCAGGGTAAATTTGGATGCCTGGACTGCACGCTTGCGTTGATTTGATATAACATATGAAGAACTTTTGGAGATTCCATCAATCCCAGGCCACATTGAACGTATAAGAGGAACAAAAGCCTTTGAAATATATCCCTACATCACATGAAATATCATTCAGCTGAAAAATAAACAAACAAGCCATCAAACCTCTTGCTCTTAAGGACATCATGGCTTCTATTACCTTATGCTTTTCCAAGAGGGAAGCATAGTGCTCAAAGAAAACAGATAAACACTGTTTAAACCTGGAAAAATTAAGAACAGATAATTAGTAGATATTCTGATGACAGAAATTTGCAATCAAAAGAAACAAAATATCTATACCTCAGTTGTTCTTTTGACTCCTCACTGAAATATAATGCCACCAGCTTGCTCAAAACAGAAGGATAAAAAGATGCAGGCAGGTTTGGGTACTTCTCCCCTAGAAGAAGAAGTTTTGCAAATCCTTCCCCTACAGTTGCTTTAACCGACTCATTTTCAGTGCTCTCTGCAGATGCTCTCCAGTCATCACATGAAAGTCCAGCATACAAGAGATCGAGCATTGTAAAGTTCAAATCTTCTTCGGCATTGGATAAGTCGATGGGTACAAAATCAATGCCCTCATCCTCAAACAGTGACGAGAGATCTTGTGATGTTACCTTGTCAACTTCTGTTGGGCTATGCCACATCCCAAGATCCACTAGCGCTTTACAAGCCATTATACTAACTGGAGGGGGACTTCTACAGAAAGCTACCCGAAGCTGCTTTACTAGCGCTTCACTAAGCTTCTTCTCTAACAAACCAAAGAGACCAAGACATTTCATAGCTATCCGCTGCACATCCAAGTGAGTGTGTTTTGCCTGTATTACATGAATTATATCAGAAAGGGCGTTTGTGTGTGCAGAGTCCATGAAGGCTAGACATGAAAAACTTTTGCCCGAGTTTTAATTTAAGATGGATTAAACTGCATTATAAGATGTCTGCTTAAATACATGACTAGCACTCCTTAATTTACACAGTTTATCAATGAAGCAACAGGAGGCGGAAAACATGAGGAATATCAGCATCTTAAATGTGACGACGACAAATAAGCTGCTGGGTGACATGTAAGAGCTAAGAAGAATTTAAAGTCTCAAAATATGTATCTTATCCAGATAATTTCAGAGTCAAAACTCAAGGAGGAATAAAGCAAGTGGCATCTGAACCAGTGAAATATAACAAAAAGAAATAAAAAGAGGAGAGTAGAGAATATACCCCTGGAAGCAACAAAGCATGCAATATCTCTTCTGGTTCAATAGCCTTCCCTCGCAGTGAATGTAAAGATTTTCCATTTTCCAAGAGAAGACTTGTCAGTGAGAGCATGTGCATCCACTGCAGGAAATCTGCAGTCCTTTCCCTACAGGGTCTGGCTAGTTCGTCAACTACAACAAGTATAACTTCTTCATATTCTCCAGGGGCAGCATGAACTTTCTTAGCTAATTTGGACACTGCATCAGCCCAATCTTTATCACCACCAAGGTTTATACCATCTCCAATTACAATACTGTTCCCATCTTCATCTAATTCTTGCTCAAAAGGTCTGTAGAGCAGCTCCTGGACAAATGAACTTGCCGTCTTGTGGAGCATAGCATCAGAGAAATCAAGCATTGTGCCCAGCAATAATAGCTGCCTCGAAGCAAAGTAATGATTCGGTCCTGAAAATTATATGTCAACAGAGGGTATCTCCCAAACAAAACAACTAAGTTTTGGTACTAAAAAACATTTCAGGACTTACCAGCTTCTATATGAGCTTTAACTAGATCAACATAATCAGAAACTGTTGCAGGAAGAATTCTTTCCAGCAAATCATTAGCATCAGAAGCTTCAGCAGCATACACTGCTGCCTCAGCTCCCATCGCAGTAGCAGCTTCAGAACCCTTTGCCTGTTTAACAGTCTCATCACTCTTAGCGTGTCCCGTATATAAAACCAACACTATAAGCATATACAAGATCCAAGAATTGTGTTTCACATGTACTGGTACTGGTCTCAAGATCTGATGACCACCCACATCATCGCAGGGAGTATAAATTGAGATAGTCTAACAACAATAGTAATGTCAGTAGTCATAAGCATTTTCTGGTTTGTGAAGCAAGTAGTCAGTTAGGGAATTCATCAAGAGTATCATAAACCCATGACCATTATCAGCCAATGGCTTTGCAAAAACCTTGTTTTGATGCATAAAAGTACCTAACCTCAGCAATGAATAGTTGGTAAGTTGCAAACTTACTTGGGCCGTTTTGTGTATTTTCCGGCATATTATCCTCCAGTAAAAAGTAATCTCCGGCTCCATAAGTTGGATGGTGGGTGTAGAACATGTGCTCTCATCTAACACAGGTATAATAAAGAAATATAAGCAAATCTAGAAACTGCTAACTGTGCATATATAGTCCAGACTGCCAACACAAACCTATAGCTTCTCCATTTGTTGACACTATGTACTGCTGGATACTTTTATCATCGGTGGGCATTATCAATCCTTCATTTAATAGAACCTCCAACGCCGATTCTGCTACAGATTCGTAAGTTTCAACGTCAAGGTATTTAAGAAACTCGATAGGATCTCCTTGACAACAGTTAGATAACCATTGATCTTTCATTAGCTTCAAACATTCCATCGAAACATTTACAGCACGATCAGCCAGCCCTCTCTGAAGAATTGTGGTCCTAAGCTTGATGCTAAATTAGGGAAATGAAAGAAATATCAGTCAGGAGAAAGAGAAGGATAGTAGGGTAGTGGCTAATCCGATTTTTTTTATATGGCTAGTAATAGAACAGTTGTCACTGAAGAAAAGTAGCATAAGACTCCTATTCAGAAGTCAACTAAGAATTTCAATTGAGAAAAATAATAAAGAGGTAGAAGCTCGAAGCCCAAATTCACCTCAGACTCTGAAGAGGAACTTTATTTGCCAGAACAGAGTACGCTGCTTTGCGTACTGATTCATTAACATCGAGCGTGCAATCAATAATTGCTTGTGTGGTTGCATTTGAAGGAGGCAGAGATAGAACAATTGTTTTGCGCACCTCCTGGAAACATTAGAAAGCTGAGCGATAAGACTTTGGCAGGCATGATGAAGTGACTGGGAATGTGATTTAGGATGTAGTTATGATATCCAGACTGTGAATGAGAATAAGATAGGAAGTTTACCGGATTCTGTTCCTGGGGAAGCACCTCAAGGAGCAAATCAAGAATGTCACTATTGTCAGGATCGTTGACAAAGCGTGAAAGAGACCTGACAGCAAACGTACGAATGACAGGAACTTTGTCCCGAACACGCAACATCATACAATCTATTACATCATCCCAAAGTTCATCTACCACTTCCATCTCATCTGGCAGCCGCAAGATAATCTGGAAAGAAGAAAATGTACAGAATAAGTGGAAAGACAAAAAAGTATAATGCCTTGAAAACATAATACCAGAATGCAAGCAGAAAAGAGGAGCATTATTACATTTCACAGATACAGTTCGAATGACATGAACAGGTAGACACCTAAAGGACTCATCACACCTAAAGTTATTCTAGAATTTACATTAAAAAAAAAACATTAGCCGAGTAAATTCAATGTAGGAGAAAAAGCCCTCATACCTCAGAAATGATCTGGCAGGCCCTGAACCTAGCGTTTCGGTTGGCAGCCACAGACCCAGCCATCAAAAACTTGAGAAAGTCAGTGAGAAACTCTTGGCACTCAGAATTACAAGGAAGACAAGCGAATTCGGCCACGAAGCGAACAGCACGCTCTGCTGGTGCGGTGCTCCGCTGGGCGGCAACGAAAAGAGGGGTTAGGGTTTTGAAAAACACCGAAGAGAACTGACGGACGGAAGATAAATGGGAGCGGAGGGTGGCAAGCTCCTTCAGCTTCCGATTATGAGTAGCGTATGAAGTGCGAGTCTCGTTCAGGATCTTGGCGACTTTCTGGATCAGATGTCCATCTCCAGAACCGAACTCAATTTCTGATTCTTCGCCCATTTTCACAGAGAGAGACGGAGACCCAAAAGGTTGGTTGGTGATATTATCTCGAATCTGTGAATTATTAGATCTGTGGTTCAAATTTTTGTCTGAGCGGGAAAAGTATTACTGATGGAATTGGGGATTTTTAATGGGGCTGCGCTAAGTATCCCATATCCAAGATCTGTTTTGCTCTGATCTGAAATTAGGTCTATGGTGCGGACTTTAACTCGTCTTTTTAAATAACTAGATGAGTTTTAATTTGTTCATCAAATAATTTATATTACAAATTTATCTCTTGTAATGTTTTAATGTGTAGTCTATGCATATCAAAATTTTGAGAACTACAATAGTACCTCTACAAATTAATACTTTATAAATTAATAACATCATAAATTAATAAATTTTTCAAGTCCCAAATTAGATCGATGTAAAAAATGAAGAAATTCGATAAGATAATATGATAATAACATTTTTCAAAACTTTTATCTAAAATATAGTTTCAACAATAGCATAAATTAATAATTAGAACTTTTATGCATTATATATATATATATATATATATTATCTTATATACAATTGAGAGCGCAAAAATCCAAACTGGCGAACTGAATTAGTTTCCAAAAATATACTAATTAAAATATATATATATATACTTATTAATGATAAAACAAAAAAAATTATACTCATTAATGTTTTATAAAATTTTATAGGATTTTAGGGTTTGGAATCTAAGTTTTAAACCTAAAATTTTAAACCATAGAAAAGGTTTTAAATTCTGAACTCCTAAAATATAAACCCTGAAATCTTAAAACTTAAACTCAAATACTTATTAAACACTTAACCCAAACCATACAAATTTTCAACCCTAAATCTTAAAATCTTAAGCTATGAATTAAAACCTAAGGTTTAAAATGGGTAGCTCAATCTGATTTGTAACATTTAGGGTTTAAAAATTTAGGATTTAGGGTTGAAATGTTTTAGGATTGGGATTTAGTGTTTAATAAGTATTTGGGTTTAAGTTTTAATATTTTGGGTTTATATTTTAGGATTTTAGGGGGTAAGACCTTTTTTAGTGTTTATAATTTTAGGGCTTAGGGTTTTAACCCTAATCCTTAGATTCTAAACCCTAAAATCCTATAAAATATTATAAATATTAAAAAAATTATTTTAAATTTTTTTGTATTTTTTAATATTTATTTATCAGTATTATTTAAAATTTATGAAGAAATTAATTTGAGGATGAAATTTTAAAAAGCTTGTGTATGAAAATGTACAAAATTAATGAGTTCGTGTATTAATCTGGAAAACATTTTGAGTTCGTGTATTAATATAGTAACGAAAAAAGTTTGTGTATTTAAATGGCAAATTTTGTTCAGTTGGTGTATTTTCGGGATTTTTTTAATAAATATTTTAATCACCACTTTATTTATATATGTTTTTTTTATGTAGGTGAACGAAACAACGTTACTTGCTTATTTATATCATATTTTTGCATATGTTATTATTTGGATAAAACTCTTTTAAAACTCAAGTGTTTTGACTATAATATCATATAAGAAAAATGAAAAGGAAAAAAATACTAAAGCCATGAATAATTTGGATCCTCGCGCGGAGAATCACTGTGTTTGTTTGTTAATTTTCGCAGAGGTCGTTGGTAAACAAAAATTTTGAATTTGACAACCTAAAAAGATGGCCAGTTAATAAATATGTTAATCACATCTTTATTTATATTTGTTTTGTAGGTGGGTGAAACGAAATAATGTTACTTGCTTACTTATATCATCTTTTAGCATATGTTATTATTTGGCGAAAAATCTTTTAAAATTAAGTGTTTTGACTATAAGATCGTATAAAAAAGAAAACAAAAAGGAAAAAATATAGCTAAAGTCATGAATTATTTGGATTTCCCACGCGAGAATTCATATTGTTTATTTGTTAATTTCCTCTTAATTTATGGTCGATACAAAAGAAATAGTATTAATCATGTCCAACGTATGATAACTATAACAATGAATAACATATACTGTAATCATTAAATGGTTAAAAAAACATATAAATAAAGACATGGTAAGCCATGGTATTTTGCTTTACAATTCTTTTCAACACAACTGTTAACATCTCCTCTTTCTTTTTTTTCCTAAAAAATTCTACTTCGATTCCGAGCTCGATTTATCAATCTTCCACTGTGAGAGTCGCCCGAGTTTTATCAATCTCCCACTTTTTAGAATTTAGAGTTCGTTTAGAGTTAAGACCTTATATGGTTAGGGTTTAGTGTTATTCAGGTTCAAGATTTAAGGTTTTAGGGTTTAGATTTTAGTGATTTTTAATAAAGATATTTTTGGTGTTTAGGATTATAGGGTTTAGGGTTTTAACCCTAAACCCTAGATTCCAAACCCCAAAACCCAAAAATATATTATAAGAAAATTTTAAAATATTTAAAATGGTATTTTACTTTTAAAAATATAAAAACTATTAAAAAAAAGGTCTTTTAGGATTTAGAGTTCGTTTAGGGTTCCAGGGTTTAGAGTTCGTTCAGGGTTCTAAGGTTTAAACTTAAAACCTTATAGGGTTAGGGTTTAGTGTTACTTGGATTTAAGATTTAAGGTTTTAGGGTTTAGATTCTAGTGATTTTTGAATAAAAATCATTTTTTGTTGTTTAGGATTTTAGCGTAAACCCCCAAAAAGATGATAAGACATTTTAAAAATATTTAAAATGGAAAACATGATGGGGTTAGTTTTCGCCCAAAATATTTCCTGCAAGCGCACAGGTCTCGCAGTAATACTTAGGAATCGTATCCACAGAGAGCAGAGTGTACACAGTAGCACGTCCAAGTTCACTCGAGCTAAGTAGCAAAATGAAGTGGTTTTGGTTTTTGGTCGATCGACAAAATGAAGTGGTTTTGATTCACTCGAGCTAAGTAGCAAAATGAAGTGGTTTTGGTTTTTGGTCGATCGACAGTGTGAACTGGTCGATCGATCGGGACACCTTTCGGTCGATAGCAGATTATGCGGTCGATCGATCAATGCTTGAAAATGCTAAAAACAATTTAAACGTGAGAAATTTCAATGATAAAAGCGTTAGAAAATCAGGTAATGCATCAGAGGATCATGGTTTCACTATCAAGTTCTTTTCAGAAAGAGAACCTATGGCCTGATCAACAAATTAATCTAGCCATTAAGTTCAGGAAATCAAATTCTACTAAACTATAAATAATAAAGCTTTCACTATCATGTTCTGGATCTCTTACTTTAAGTAGTGTATTAGTAGCAGGTTTATCATATGATTTATATTAAGATATGATATGAATGTAAGCTTATAAACTATTCATTACACAGTTCTATTGCCTATCTACCAAACCATGATTCCTCCTATCAAAACCATATTCCTAACTAAGAAACTACTCAGACATAGCAAAAGTAAACATCATGACAATGAAAATTTCTTGTATTTAAAGAGGGCTCGGAATATCTTCTATGAAATGCAGAGATTATAAACTTTTTCCTTGAAGCAAAGATCAAAGCAATAATGAAAAGAATTTATAAGAAACTGATAAATTGTTTAGCCTGGATGCCTGGAAGCTTTTGAGTGTTTTCTGAAGTTTTTTTCTGGCTTCAGTCGTCTGTATTTATAGGGGAGAGAGTTGGGTAGAGAATCGAGAAGAATCAGGAGGAAGATTTGGATAGGAATCCAAATATTTGTGATTATCCTCTCTGAATCGATCGGTCGCACTATACTCTGTCGATCGGTTAATATCTGAAACGCGTTTTCTGAAGATTCAATATCTTCAGTGATTATCTCTAGCGTATACTGATAACTCTCCAAATGCAACGGTCCTTATCTGAATTTGTTCTCGAAGCTTCCTTGAGAAAATGGGCTTTGATCGATCGGTGGGTCTCCGGTCCGATCGATTGGGCCTTCATTTCATGCGAGCTTCTGGATACACCTTCACTGATTTGGACTTAACTTCTTACTCATGAGGGCTAATGACTTGATTCCAAGCCCATGTGACAACTAACTCACGTGGCTTGATTGTCCTAACCCTTAATCCGGGCCTGGACTTCTGATATTGATTTGTTGGACTTGGTAGAAAATGCTCATTTGCGACAAAAAATGCATTGTTTTCACAAAAACACTTTGCAAACAGAACAATGTGAAATCCAGTGGTTTATGTTTCAAATCAAATAGTTTCCTTGTTTTAAAACACCAAAAAATCATATCGAAAAGCCGTAAAATATCATCACTGTCAAAACATTTTTCTTAAATGGTGTTTTTAAAAATAAAAGTAAAAACTACCCAAAACTGGTATTTTTGAAATTCTCCCTTATCTCTGTGCTTTAGAGTTGTTTATTTGTTATTTTACGGTATCAATTTTCACCACATCTTTCAAAATATTCAAGTTGATGTGGTTTTATAAGGTTTAGAAACTTATGTATGTTGATTTCCCAAATAAATTAGAATGGGATTTAACATGTCGAGTGATTGGTCGTATCACTTTTGTGCCAAGTGTGTGTGGAGAAATTTACCATCTAATAATGTTGTTCAATATTGTGAGAGGTCCTACGATGTTTTAAGAAATCCTAACAATTTATGGGAGGATTTTAAAAATTTTCAAAAACTAATGTTATCTACTAGGTTTGATTGAGTAATTTTTGGCTTTTTGATTTTTATGTCGTTATTTACATTGGTTTGGTTTAAACTGAGTATTTGTCTAATGTTAAAACGTTTTAAATTCAACTAATTTTTTAGGAATGTAATTTAGATAATTAGCCTCGCGCTTTAGCTCGGGACACCATCTAATATATATTACGTCTCTAAGACTATCTACTAAAATATTACTCAAATGTTGTTCCTTTCTTGTTGGAGAAGCTCATCTTTAATTTTCTTTATTGCATAAAAAAAACTCATGGTGTTGTCTTCTCAATCTGTATAAAAAAATATGAAGAGTTCAAGACGCAATAATTTCTTCCTTATGCATAACTACTTTCAAAGGTATTGTTATCTCGTCTTCAACATCATCATCATCATTTAGGGTTGTGGCTGCAACTTCTTGTAAACTCTAAACTTCATAGCAAGTATCATTTTCTCTCGGATAGTCAAGTAGGTTTATCAATATTTCTTTTATTCCAATGACCGAGATTATGAATAAAAAATTCAAGTTCATGAATGTCTTTTTCAATAGTTGACCCATATTCTAAATTCTTTGATACGACATTCCCTGAACAAATTTTGCATTGTCGGAAACAGTTTGCTATTGTCTCTTGTAGTATATTAATTGTCCAAGCCGAGACTCAAAAAATGATAACAAAAGCAGTTTTAAAAAATAAGTTATGACATATGTAAACTATAATACATTTCTTATTTTAAAACGAAAAATTTAAAGAAAATAATAAACTAAAAATCTATCTATATTAATTTACTAATTTATACAATAAATTAATATTCTGTAAATGAATAAATTTTTGGAGTCTCAACATTATTAATTTATAGAGGTTGAAGATGAGACTAACAATACAAAAGATGTTTGAAATGATGATGATGATGTTGAAGAGGAGACTAACATTTTAATTTCATGATCTTATAACTAAACATAAAATCACATATACAAAAGATGTTTGAAATTAAACTTTAAAAAATTAAGTATTTTTTTTTACATTTTTCACGATCTTAGACCTAAAGATGATAAAATAAATTTAGATATGCGGTCCCAGCCGCGAATGTTAACCTAGGTAATAATGGGTCAGGTCTTTGTTGTAGGCTTGATGGGTCTTGGAAAAGCTCGGACATTATTGCAGGACTAGGATGCATATGCGGTAAAGCAAATAAGATTTTTTTTGCTCGGTGGACGCTGTATTTGGAGAAGTCTTTCGCCACTACATGCTAAGATGGAAGCTCTCCTTCGGGTAATGTATACCATTCTCGACCATGACATCTCCTGCTATGCGTTTCAAACGGATTGTTTGAAACTGATGAAGATTACCGGAGCACCTGACGATTGGCCGGCACTCGACATACTGTTGGAAGAATTCAGCAATCCTCGCCTGTCTTTTATACGACGTGAATCAAATTCTCCAGCCGACTGTTTGGCCCGTTCTGCGCTAACGACATCTCCAATTTTCTTATGTAACAACACTCTACCAATATGTCCCACCACTTTGAAACCTTTCTTGTAATTTATTTATTTGTATTTTTGACAAAAAAAAAAATTAGATGCTTATAAGTATTTTACAACATACTTACAAAGTTAAACCAATACCTGCCTCTAAGTTTATGTTTTGAACAGAGCCGTCAGCAATGCATACTCTGAGTCTCCTACTCCTACACATTCCTCAAAGATGGACAACACCATCACATGTCAACTGTAATGTCAGTGCTTCTTGGATTAATCCGCACCGTAATTATGGAGTAGCGTGCCTGGTTAGAGATCATGCTGGATTGACTCTCCATCATGGTAGGAGGTCATTCTCCAACATCACAACTGACACTGAAGCCCACTTGTTAAGCTTATGGTGGGTAGTGGAAAGTGCATTAAATTTGCGCTACACTTGTATCACATTTGAAGTCTCAAACACACCAACGGTGCAACTAGAGGTGTCAATTGGGCCCGCGGCCCGCGGTCCAGGCCTGTTTAGGACACCTATGTAGCGGGTATGGGCTTCGTTATGGAAGAACAAAAATTTACAGGCCTCGCGGTCCAGACCGTTTGGGTCCGCGGGTTTACTTGGGGTGGCCCGCCAAATATTTGCGGTATCGGGGCAGCCCGCCAAATGCTATGTTTGCTAGTTCCTGTTAAAATAGATAAGTGTAACAAGGTGTTTGACAGACCTCCAAATCTCAGATCTCCCACTCGTCGCTCTTCTTCTTCTCTGGTTCCTCATCTCTCCAAATCTCAAATCTCAATTTTTCAGTCAGTATTGCAATTTACAAACGTCATCGAGACTCTCAAATACCCTTTTGTATACTCACTCGGTGATATGGGTAATCTCCGTGAGAAATCTCACAAGAACATTGTGAATTTATGAGATTGCTTAAAGGAAAGCCTTTTAGGAAAACCATAATCTTTGCAATGATTCAAGAAGTTTTGCTATTTTGGAGAAGATGAGAGAAATGGGAAAGATGGGTTTGTTGGTGCTAATGTTGGTATGGCTAGCTTTTTTGTTGCTGCTATGGGATTTTAAGTTCTTGCCTTTGAGTCAATTTAGAGAATATTCAGAGGATTTGTGATGGGATTTGTGTTTTTGGGGTTTGTTTTCAAACAATTTTGACAGAGAAAAGAGACAGTACTTGTTTTTTCTTCTCTGTTTAAACAGACAAATTTGACAAAATTAGGTGGCCCGTTTAGACCCACGGGTCGACCCGTATAACCGCAAGAATTAGCGGAGCAGACTTGGGCCCCCTTACCTAGACCGCAGCCCACAGCGGTCTGGACCACCAGGACCGCAAATGAAAATGGGCCCGCATGGGCCGGCCCGTTTGGGCACGGGCCGGCCCGTCTGACACCCCGTAGGTGCAACTGATGTAACGCCCGCAGAGCTACCCTCGATTACCTCATCTGATCAGGGACATACATTAGTTTTTTAAGAGAATCAATGATTGGCATCTCTGTGATGTCAGACCGGAAGTCAATAGCATTGCGATAACCATAACACTAAGTGTCACGCAAGACCACATGTATTAATCACACATATCCCGATATGAAACTTCTTGGCTTCACATGCATTTAGGCGGAAGCGTGCGACAGCAGCTAGCAACGTTGCTAGCAATGTTCCCTAGCGCACATGTGTTGCTCTCTAACGAGCCCTTTTGGTGCTATGATTTTTTCTCTTTTTTAACATTTTGGTTTCTCCTTTCTCATTTGTTTGGCTACTTTTTTGCCTTGTCTTTCTCAATATGTTGTGATCCTTTATGAGGTCCAGGAAAATTGTGTTTGCCTTTCGCCTTTCTATGTATACAGAAGCAAGTTTCAGTGTTGAAAAAAAACATTTTGACATGTCCAATTCCGTGTGAAAGCGATGTTCACAATGAGGTTAAGAAGAAGAAACGATAATATCATGTATTTGTTATAGATGTAATGAATACGGGTTGACTTTTTGTATCCCCCTCAATAATATTATATCTTGTTGTATCCACACGAAGTTTCAACCTCTTTCTAAAACTCCACCATTTAAAAATACTACATATACTTCCACTCAAAATGAAAGTTTTACATCCATAACCACTTAAATTATAGAAATCACTTATTCAATTCAAATTGGACTAAAAATCATTATATACAAATTAAACCACAACTGTAAATCAAAATTTGACCTAACACATATTACACCTAACTGGAAATGGAAAAAGTTTCTTTCATAAGTGGAGAATGTTTGCCATCCTAAAAAGTCAAAATTACTTGGAGATGATCATGTTGAATTTCAAGATGATGAAGGGTTGGGAAAGTCTACAAGAAATATGATAACCGATCCAGAGAAGTGTAAGAGATTTGTTGGAAAAATGATCTACTTAAATGCCACAAGATCACATATTGCCTATTTGGTTCACATTTTATCTCAGTTTATGCAACAACCAAGAGAAGATCATTAGATGGCTGCACTAAAGGGTGGTCGATATATAAAAAGATGTCCGAGGCAAGGAACTCTTTTAAAATATAATTGTGATTTTCATCTTACAACTTCGTGTGACTCAGACAGGGTGGGATATTTCAATTACGAGAAGATCCTCAACTGGGTGACTAGTTCAGATTTGTGATTTTCATGTATCGTGGAAGTCTAATAAGTAATAGTGTCATGTTCTTCAGTAGAAGCAGAATATCGAGCCATATTTGCTCCACTGCAGGATCTCAAATGGATAAAGAATGTTTTGTTATCTATGGATATCGCACACGCTGGTGCGATGGATCTATATTGTGACAGCCAATTATGATCAACACCTTATATGCTCTTTTCTTTGAATGCCAAATGAACATGTCCAAAAATAATCTCATATGCCATTGGTATTTCTGGTTATTGGTTTTGGGGTGTGAAAAGTCGAAAATATCCAATTGATTAGTGGGATTAAAAAAAAACAAAAACAGAAATTTCCTCCCCTCTCCCGCGAAGACCCCGACCCCGACGCCATTGAAGAGAGAAATTGAGGATTTCGATTTTTGAAGTAAAAGGGTAATTTGTTGAAGCTGAAGGTTAATGTTGGTTGGGTTTACAATATTTGAGCTTAAATGGAAGTGAATCCCCGCGAGAGAGACCAACGACGACGACATTGATGCGAAGAGAAGAATTGGGGGTTTTGATTATGTGAAGCTAAAGGCAAATCACTTGAAGTTGAAGCTAAATCTAGTTGAGGGTTTACTATATATGAGCTTAATTCGAAGTAAATCGCCTTGAAATACAAAAATCGAGTTGGTTGAATGGGGATTGGATTTCATTTTTGTGCAAGCTCCATTACATCATTGCTTTGGTAAGAATATGATATGACATAAAAGGGTTAAATCGTAGTAATTAAAGGATATATGAGGCTTGAATTAAAATGTGGAAATTTGGATCTCAATCATGTAATATTGTGAAAAATTGTGTATTACTACGTTGTTTCAGTAGTGTAACATGTTTTTTTTTTTTTTAATTTCAGGGGACAATGAGCTTCCATCTTCATTTTGGTTATGGAGGACATTATGTTAAGAACGGAGATGGGTATGACTGGATTCCAAGAGAAGAGAGCACATACACACTATTGTTTAGGCGATCATCCGTGGAGGAGATAACGTATTCTATGTTATGTGAAAGTATGTGCAAAAAGGTTGGTGTGAATTCGGGTACAACACGCCTGAAAATGAGTTTTGTACCATTGGACACAAAACCTCTTAGACAATCATATATCTTTGATGATGATGATGTTTATGTGTATCCTACGTCGAAGGATACAAATGATTGTAGAAGTAGATTGCATGTGGAGGTTTAAATAGATAAGTTGGAGAAGGGTCCAGTTTCAAGAAGGAATAAGTTGGAGAAGTGTAATGGTGTAGTTTCTAGAATGGATGAAGTTAGTTCAGCTGGAGTGAATTATGAGTTGGTTGTTAGAGATGATGATGGTGCTTATGGTCTTTAGAGATTGGAGGAAACTGAAACTATAGGGGAAGAAGATGAGGATGAAGTTAGTGGAGTGTCTAATAATAACGGCAGTGGTGGTGGTGATTATTGGAAAATGGATAATGTTAAGGGTATGGAACATGAATTTGATGAGGCTCCTCCGTGTAATGAAGAAGGAAACATGTTGGTAAATGGTTGGGAATATAAGATGGATATGAAAGTAAGTAGGGAGTTCAATAGCAAGAAGGAAATGAAGGATTTTATTGAGAAGGGTGCAGTTGACGAAAAATTTGGCACCTTTACAAAGAAGAGTGATACAACAAGATATATTTTGAAATGTTGTCTTTGGAAACAGGTTGTAAATGGTATTTTTGTGGTGTGAAGGTGAAGAATTCAGCTTCGTTTCGTATGTCGGTGTACAAGAACATGCACACATGCTCTCTGGCTTGTGCAAGTGCAGGCTGCGAGAGTAGAAACATAGGAACACAAGGATGAGTTACTGGTTATTTGAAAGAACATTATCCAGGTGTGTTGAAGACCCCAACAGCGAAAGAGCTCATGCATCTGGTTCAAACAAAATGCGGTGTGCCAGCCTCATATTCTAGCTGTTGGGGGGGGGGGGGG
>OVAP01001335.1:0-24687 GCA_900406295.1 Aurinia saxatilis | reverse complement strand
CTGACATTGATGGAATTCATTTATTTCTTGAAATCAAAGTCTTAAGAGAAGGTTTACCAAGTTCGATCAAGAAGCCTATTGAAGTATTAGACTTTTTAAAAAGGTAAGAAGGTTGTTGTTATCCGAATACTTGGATTGCGTATCGAGTGATGCTAACTATTCCAGTTTCAGTTGCTTCAGCCGAAAGAAGTTTTTCCAAATTAAAGTTGGTAAAATCTTACTTGCGTTTGACCATGTCGGAGAAAAGATGGAATGGTTTAGCGATGTTGTCAATTGAGAGAGACATAGTTGGAAAGCTTGATTATGAGTTTGATGAATGACTTCGCATGAAAGAATGCAAGAAGAATTATATTTGAAAACCGTTAGACTAGACCATTAGACTAGTTTTATTTTTTGGATATGTTATATTGGATTAACACTTTGTATAGGAAACGAGTGCTAAATTGTTTATATTGTATTATGTTTCAAATATGTAAAACAATGGCCCCTTTTTTGTATATGGTCTAAAGCCTCAACATTGTCAGGGCCGGCCCTGACTTTGATGAGTACATATAAAGTGCTCTTAAAGAGGTATGTGATGAAGCATGAGGAGATGGCTAATTTTCATTCAAAGTCATGTTTCATAGATTAGAAAGCACATACTGTCAAAGTTTGTATTTATATTAGTTTTAGATTCATTGATGAATCATTTGACTTTTTACAATTAAAAGTGAAAGAATAGTAATTTATTTGTACATCTCTGAAACTGTTTAGAATTCTGTAATTTCATTCTAACGCAAAAAAAACAACCCATTCTCCTACGTGAAATTATAACAAAAATTGTAATTTTGAATCCTTGAACTCTTAAACCAAATAAAAAGATGTTTGTTGCTTTAAAACACTAGAAGAAATATAACAGTACAATAATAGTTTGGTAAAACGCAAGCCAATAAGCGAAAACTGAAATGGATCTGACTAACAATTAGCAAAACAATTTGGTAGAAGATAACAATTAGCAAAACAATGTACTTTACTTTTTCAAAAAATCATATGCCGTTTTTGCTATGACTTTATATGGAAACCAACTCTCCCCCCTCCCCCGCCCCCCCACATTTCAAGGAATAACTCAAAATCATGGATTTTGTATTTATCATCTCCTTAAGAGTTCAGAATTTTTGTTCCATGATTCCAATATTTTATAGTGAAAAAGGAGCTATTTCCCACCCGATGAATAATGTTACTTTATGTAAGAAACACAATTTTTTTTTTTGTCTGAAAAGGAACTAAGAAACACATTTCATGTCCAACAAACTCGCCTTATTTATCACGTATATCCATTTTATGGATCTTTCAAATTGATTTGAATTTTTATCCTTTATGCTTCAAAAAATTTTAAATGCATAGTCTTGGATGTTAGAGAGTATATATCTGTTAATATAGATATTGATGGTGGTAGTAGTGTGATGCCACTATTTTATTTAATTTTTCCAAACTTGGTTGACTTCTTAAATTACACCGAACGTGTTTGTTTTAGTCAGATTGGTCTCAAAATTTTCCATTGTCTTTGCGTGGTCAACTATGGTACGACGTTCATTAGCATTGTTATAACATGCGTAAGGCTTTTGACCACTCATAATGCCACAATTGGGACTTTTTTCCTTCCATTGAAATTCTTTTAAACATTATGCTTTATGAAGCTAGTGGAGGTTTTCATAGAAACTTTATTTTTTCCTTGTTCGTGTGATCATGTGATCACTTTCTGCTTTAAGGTTCATAGACTCAGTCCACTGTCTTATAAGTAAGTCTCCATGGCTCTCAGCCATTTTCGTATGCTAGAGAATATTTTTGTTTTTCAAGCTAGATGAAATATTTTCAGTTAAACAACAAACCTAGCATGTCAAAGTAATTGACATCCATGCGGTCATTATCTCATGTATCAACAATCATAATGTTTTTACTTTAATATGATGGACTTATAGTTCACCAATTATAAGTAATATATAAAACTTCTTCATTGTGAATTTCTTAAAACATGTGTTCTTAGATTTGTATTCCATCTTTGGGAAGCATGAGTTCCTTAGAAGTATTAAAGTCATTGTAGATATAGACAGTGGTTTTATCAGGCAAATTTGATATACTTTTTGTATAAACCATTCTCAATGGTATAAAATTCGACACTTACTAGAGTTATAGTGTTAGTGTTCTGAATAGAAAGCATATGATATCGTCTTTGAGCTACTTCTCTAGTTTCAACATGAATTGTGGTAGTGGTACATCGAACTTTTCTGATATTAGTCATATGTTCATAACGTTAGGCACTAACATGACAATATGATAAATCAGAATTTGGCACAGTCATAAGTGACAAACAATTACCAAAGTGAATTTGGTGTGTCGACTCACAAGATGATCAACATGATCATGACACACAAAACACATCTATCACAGTTTCTTTTCTTTTCTTTTTTTTTTTTGTTTTTTCTGAGAGTATAACACAGAACTACCGTTTGTTAGATTTTATTTTTGAGTTTTGCAAAACGGAAAAGATTGCAGTTGTATCATGGGATTCAAAACGCCACACAACGTCACACTATGGGTCGTTTTCAGAATTAAAGATAAAGATCACGTCTTGCCGATACAAATCCGTTCTTCTTCCTAATTATTGTATCAATGTTTTTGTATTATCGATTTATTTATGTATTTCACTTTCTAATTTTTAGTTTGCCCATGTTGTAGTAATTTGAGTTCCTACAGATTGTACCGAATGTCGCTTGAAGACAGTGATAACAACCTTAGGCTAAAGAAGAAGAAGTAACGAATGATGATGATGATGAATGAGAAGTATTGAAGAAATTAAAACACTTAATCTAAGGTGAAATCGACATAATCAATTGGTGGAATTGAAATGAAGCTTAATGTGAGCATCATGAAGAGATGAGTGGAAACGGAAGAGAGAGTTTGTTTTGATTAGATACCATATTAAATTTAGAGAGAAAACGATTACCGTACTTTCTCATTAATTCAAATATGAGTTTGTATACAAGTATATTCATAACTAACTTAACAAGCTAATCTTATCCACAATGCACAAGTATATGCATAACTAACTTAACCAGCTAATCTCTATGTGATCAGATTTAGAAATTACTACTACATATTTCTAGTTTTATCGAAATGATGAGAAAGACACCAACAACCTGCCAACTAGCACAACCAAAGAAAAGTGGGAAACACAATATTGGTGTGGAAATGTTAGAAAGAATATATAGTGATGGCTGCAGGAGACTTATTTAAGGCATGGTTTATAGTTGTACTATTTATACTATTTTAAATTGGCCTCACAATGTTAATAAGAAAACCTTTACATAATCCTTGGTTTCTTGGCATGGTATCAGAGCTATAAAAACTAAGATCTTTTTGCTTTCTTCGTAGTCGTAACACTCTGTTTCTACGACTCTATTTCTCTAAAATTCCTTTTCATTTTATCTTGAAATTACTCTTGTTTCAAGAATTAATCATGATTTTCCTTTGATGTCTTATAGTAGTTTGATTCGTCTATTCTCAGCTTGTTATCGAAGATTACTCTTATTTCAAGAACTAATCATGATTTTCTTTGATCTCTTATAGTAGTTTGATTCGTCTATTCTCAGCTTGTTATCATGGGTGATGAATCTGCAACCTTGAAGATTACTAAGGCTCATGTGGAGGTTCAAAGAAGAAGAATCTCACCATATGACCTGTCCTCAAGTGACAATCACGATTGTCAAATCTCTAAACCTATGCTCAAAGGGACTAACTATGGCAAGTGGCCAACAAACCTAATAAACGCTCTCAAATCTCGTACGAAATTTGGGTTCATTGATGGGTCTGTACCAAGGCCAATTGAAGATTAAGAAGATTGGGAAGATTGGTGGACTAATAACGCCCTAGTTTTAGGATGGATTCAAATGTTGCTGAAACGTGCGATCGACTCTTTCCTCGATGGATGTTGCCATTGATTTTTGGGATCACATTAAGTGTCGGTATTGCTTGAAGAATGGACAGCGTGTACAAAGAATTAAGATGGAATTAGAAAATTGTCGACAACAAGGTATGACCATCAAAACTTACTATGCAAAGATGATGCAGTTGTGGACTGCTTTGGCGGAGCCTCCGAAACCTAAGACCTGCAAGTGCTCACTTAATGCTGAAAAAGAGTGAGAAGTCGAAGAAGACAGATTGCCTGAGCTGCTTAAAGGATTAGATGAAACTGTTTTTGGGTCTATCAAGTCCAACATGTTGTCTAGGGAACCCCTTCCTACAATGGACAAACCATTCAATGCGCTTATTCAAGAAGACGACTCCAAAATAACCTCACGTACGTTTGAAGTGAGGAATGATGTGATGGCATATGCATTTAGGCCATCATCTTTTGTGTCATCTCATGCTCATAATCATGGTTCTCTTCTTTGTCAAAAGAAGATAAAGCTCGACTCCACTGTACTAGTTGTGGACGTGCTGGTCATCTTTTGGATACTTGTTTTCACGCCTTAGGCTATCCTGATTGGTGGGGTTCTCGGCCTCGAGGACGTCTTCTCACAAATCAAGGTAGTGGCGTACAAACTTCTTCGGCTCCTGCTCGTGGTCATGAACAACAGCCGGCCTCAACTTCTCATGTGAACTCGGTGGCAGCAGTTCATAATATCACCCATACAGATCGTGTGGGATTGAGTAGACTTACGGAAGAACATTGACAAATGTTGGTTACCATGCTTAACGACAAGAAAGCTTCCTCGAATGAAAAAAGAACGGGTATGTATTTGTTTGGCTCTTAGGTTATTGATACAAGAGCTACGAACTAAATGAATTGTTCTTTGGAATTTTCATCGGATATTACAGAGATATTACCTTTATCTATTAAGTTACCAGACGGGAGATTCATTGTTGCTACTCGACAAGGCACAATGGTATTAAGTTTTACAATCACTTTAAGAAATGTGTTATTGGTTTATGGCGTACAATGTTATCTTGTTTTTGTCCCCCCCCCCAGTTGAATAAGGATATATCTAGTGTATTTCAAACCACTAATAGACTTTGCGCAATTCAGGACCGCATTACGAGAACGCTGATTGGAGTGGCTGAGAAGTCCAATGGGTTGTATTATCTGCGAGGGTTAGAGGTTGTTGAAGCAGTGCATCAAACAGAGCTTGCATCACGAGATGTGTGGCACCATCGCTTAAGACATCCCTCGTCTACGGTTTTTTTTTTTATATAGTCTTGGTGTTTCTAGTACTAGTAGTTTGTAGAATAAAGAGTGTGAAATTTGTATTCGTGCAAAACAAACTCGATTGGTTTTTCCTACAAGTTCTAATAAAAATTCTACTTTATTCGAAATGGTGCATTGAGATGTATGGAGTCCATACAAGGCTACTTATCTATCTGGAGCACAAAAATTTCTAACATTGGTTGATGAGTACTCTAGAAGTGTCTCAGACTATAAGGAACTTTATTTCTCTTGTGGGGCGTCAATTTACATTATTGGTAAAGACCATTCAAAGTGATAATAGAACTAAGTTCATGTGTCTTACACCTTTCTTTCGCAAAACGAATAGTTCATGAGACCTCTTGCGTGGAACTCCTCAATAGAATGGAAAAGTCGAATAAAAAACATCATCATATCCTCAGCATTGCACGTGCTCCTCGATTTCAGTTACCACTTCCCTTTGAGTTTTGGAGAGAATGTATTTTGACCGCAGCTTAATTGATTAATCGGACCCAACACCATTGTTAAATGGCCAATCACCTTTTGAGATCCTCTATCAGAGACCACCTCCATTATAGCATTTTCGTGTTTTTGGATCCTTGTGTTATGCTCATAATCAAAACCAAAAGGGAGATAAATTGGCTTCGAGAAGCATCAAAGGTGTGTTTGTGGGTTATCCCTATGCTAACAAGGGGTGTGTGTGTTCGATTTGAACACTTGCAAGATTTTTACTTGTACATATGTTATTTTCTGTGAGTCTACATTCCCATTTGCAGAGAAAGTATGGCTTGGAATTGTCTTCCACTGTTTCCCTGTTTCTCGTGGAGATATGGTTGGTTTAATTCCTGAACCGGTTCATAATTCACCACTTAATGTTATACCGGAACCAAGCCCGGTTTTACATGATTCTCAAACCGAACCTATTGGACCATCTCCAATCTTTGAGTGTCGCGACTCTGAACCAATGACGCCAGTTTCTGCGACGCCTGATTTTTCGCCTCTGACGTGCGATATCGTGACTCAGGTCATCTCTCTCCTGCGTCTTCTAATTCTACAGAGCCTTCGAATTCCTCTATTCCTCAGTTTCCACCTCCCGTGAATCCTTGGACTACTCATATGGTTGAAGACGTTGGTCGTGGCAAGCATGTTTCCGGCCTCCAGCCGAGCGTAGCTCTTATTCCGATAAGACGGTTTACTCTGTACCGTATGCGATATCATATTATGTGATTCTCCGAAAATCATCCAGCTTATCTCACTATTTTTACATCTTTTGTTGGTTGAAGATGAATGGTGGCGAGATGCAGTCCGATTTGAAATTGATGCAATTAAAGAATAAGGTACTTGGACAACTGAAAACTCTTCTGCCGGGTAAACAAGTCATTGGCAATAAGGGGTCTTTAATGTGAAACTCCGATCTGATGGTACCATTGAACCTTGGCAATCATCAAGCCGAGGGTAGTGACTTTGAGGAGACTTTTGCGCCTGTTGCAAAAAATGAGTACTGTTCGATCGTTTCTACAGGTGGTCGCATCTAATAACTGGGAGGTTCACCAAATGGATGCCCACAATGCGTTTCTCCATGGTGACTTAAAGAAAGACTTGTATATGTGACTTCCTCCGGGTTTTCATGGCTCGGATCCTATGAAAGTTTGCCGTCTACGCAAGTCTTTATATGGTCTTCGACAAGCGCCTAAATATTGGTTTGCTAAATTATCTAGTGCATTTATTGCTTATGGGTTTACTTAGTCCGCACCCGATTACTCTCTCTTTATGTTTGAAAAAAGGACCGATCGTCTATATGTTTTGGTCTATGTTGATGATGTGATTATTATTGGTACATCTGTTCATGTTATCTCTACATTCAAGACATATTTGAGCAATTGTTTTAACATGAAAGATCTTGGCCTATTGAAGTATTCATAGGCACACGTACTTGAAGGGATCAATGCCCACATCAAGGTATAAAGAAAAGGCTGCTGAGAATGTTTTCATCAAGGTGAAATAACACAAGCTTTGTTTACATGTTGTTTGGTTAGGCTTATCTACGTACGCAATAACTGTACACTTAGAATCCTCAAAGCTGAAAGTTAACTGCTTTCCTTTTACGATGATGATGAAAACTTTTTTTTGAGAGAGTTCATGCTTGATTCTTTATATCTCTCTTGTGAACTATTTTGATAAGCATCAGGCAAGTAGTTCATTTGGTCATGATCCAATAGTAAACCTTACAAAATCAATTTATGAGTTTCTGAAATATGACAGCATTTGCAGAAACGGAAGGAGAAGCTTTATGAAAAAGATGATGGAAATGGAAGGGAAGATAACTGAAACACAAGAGCTGGAGTTTTGATCTTTGCTGCTCTCTGCGTATCAGCTCCATTATCATGACTACGCATTCATATGCTCATGCTTTGTTGCACACTCTTTTAGACTCACCTCTGCCACATCAGTTGATTTGGCGGTTGTTATTCTCGTCACCTCTGCCAGAATGGTCATCATAAACGTGTTCACTGATGGTATAGTGATGCTAAGACTTCTACCATATCTCACTGTCTTGGCTTCATTCTGGAACTTTCCACGGTTGTTCCCATTCTTGTTGACGCATACAAC
Organism: Aurinia saxatilis; assembly: GCA_900406295.1. Lineage (NCBI taxonomy): Eukaryota > Viridiplantae > Streptophyta > Magnoliopsida > Brassicales > Brassicaceae > Aurinia > Aurinia saxatilis. Next base: position 16,856 of record OVAP01001335.1, on the reverse strand, counting down.
CATTCTTACAATGGTACACACAAATGCTTCATTTTTTTGTGCTAAATTTACATTTATAGAATCAAAAACAACAACTCAGAATTCCATCTGGTGTGTCAGTTCACAACATTCAGAACGAAGTTTGTATAAGCTTAGAAGTGCAAGTTTAGAAGCTGGTTCAGGTCGAGCTAATGATTGCAGGGATTGAAGTACAAGCTCAGAAGTGCAATTGAAGTAAGGAAGATGTTTGTGTCTCTTTTTCCTTTATCTATAAACCATTGTGAATATACTTTTGTTGGATTGGTCTTTGTTGTACTTATGTTGTAAACACTTCATGAGTTAAGAATGTCCATTTGTACAAGGTTCACTGAAACTGTAGGTTAATATATGTCTACAGTTAGCACACAAGTTAAAAGGTTTTCATTTGATTGTGATCAATATCTCTCGTACACTTGTTTTACTTTCAAGATTTCTGGAGGAAGCAGGTGTTGGAAAATGCTAGCATCATCTAAAAAACTAAGCTAAAGTGGAGGTGAAGCAACTAAGTTTATGTTGTTTCTGAATTCTGGTGCTATAATTTTTCACAAGGAGATGGGAAATGCATCTGAAGGGAGAGAGAAATAAGCAGAGTATAGACTGAAATTTGGTGAACAAAACTGAAAGGTGAAAAAGAAGATTTCAACCATAATAAATGGCTGCAGGTGCTATATAGCACAAGCAAATGGCTGAGATACCAATTGAAAATCTTATACGAGCGACCACTTACATTTGCAATAGTATCATATAACTAACAAGAACCTAACATACAAATAGAATCTACGTATCTTATACAGATAATAGCTAGTAAAGTTGAGAAAATTACTGAATTGGAACACAACCAGATCGACGAAGAATCTCCATCCTTGGGGGTTTATTCGATACTTTGTTAAACTGTTTGGGATTTGGTGGCATAATACTCTTGAGCTTCTTTGTAATAGTATCATTCAATTCCAGGTCAATTCTCATCCGCTGCTTTCTTTTTTGAGAAATCTTCTGATCTCCGATCAAGAAGGGATGCAACAGCAACTCGGAAGCTGATCCTCTCTCTTCAGGTTTCCTAGAGAAACACTTCTCAATGAATTGTCTTGCGTCACACGGCACAGATTCTGGAATGAATGGTGCTTGATCATCCATTAGTTTAATCTCCACCACGTGTTTATTAAAGCCAGACCATGGATACTGTCCGGTATACATCTGCAACACGATGCCACCCAACGACCACAGATCTAGGGTTGTCTCAACCGTACATTCTTGTACTGATTCAGGGGACATGAAAACATGAGTTCCAACAAACGGAGCATCGAAGTCCCAGATATCAGACATCTCTCCTGCTTTTGTGGACAGCCCGAAATCTGCAATCTTGAGATCGTATGAACCATCTTGGCAACGTGGAAACAAGAGTAGATTTGCCGGCTTAAGGTCGCAGTGGACGTATCCTTGACTATGTATTGAAACTAAACCTTCAAGAATCATACGGGTGAAATTTCTAATGGTCGAATCCGACAACTTTTGGCTTGTTTTGAGGAAAGTTGAAAGAGAACCACCAGCTGCATATTCCATCATCATCATGCAAACTCTGTTTCCTTTTGAATCTGTTTCTTCGAAAAGACGTTTTGTTTTGTCAGACAACTGGACGATTCCAGGGCATTCTTTGAGTTGGGTCAGAATTTGAAACTCTTTGGCCAGGGCTTTACATCTCTTACCATCTGAGCTTTTGATGGCCTCATATAACATTGAGCCGTCGTGTTTCTTCTCAGCGTAGAGCTCGACGGACCCGTAAGATCCTTCCCCCAAGAACTTGACAAAAATCATATCCCTCGACATCTTTGATCAAACACGAAAGATGAGATGTGATCAAAACCCTAAATTCAATTTGTTATCGTATCGTATGTTACTTGACTACACGGACTCGAGATTACTAAGCAAAAAAAATATGGAAAACCTAATTTTTATACACGTTTCAGAGTTGATTGAATCTCGTATCGTATGTAACTCTCCTTACTTGACTATTTAACTTGAGATTCGTAAGTAGAAAAAATGGAAAACTTTATGTTACCGACGTTGTGATTCGTTGAGAAAAAAGGAAATTTACCATATCTGATTTTAACGCGTTAATTGGTGGGGTCGGTGTAAATACAGGCTTTGATTGGTAAATTGGTGGAATTGTATAATAAAGTTTGTGGAATGGTGGAATGAAAAACATGATGAATCAAATTTATTTGTGATTGAATATTTTTTTGTTGAATGGCAGAATATAAATGATAACAATGAGCCTAACTGGTAAATGTATTCCTGAAGAATTCTGAAGAATTTTGTAGAATGTTTTTTGTGTATTACCAGTTGTGTTTGAAGAATGTTGCTGAATTTTTTTTAACAAATCACTAGAAAACAAATTATGCGTAATTTGTTGAGAAAAAAGGAAATATAATTTTAACGCGTTAATTTGCTAGGGGTAAAACCGTAAAAACCAAAAGAAAATTCCTCAATGAAAAATGAAAATCTGCATACTCATTTAACCGTTCGATGAAGCTGTTCGTGTAATTTTATTTTCCACTTATTATTATCAGTAAAATTGGTTGGATAAAATGGATATTAGCCATCAAAAGAAACTAAAATCTGACACTCAACCTAAGGGAAAATCAAATATTTATTAAAACATATAAAATATTTATTTTCTTTGAAGCTTATAAAAATTTTAAATGTAATAATTTTTACACAACTCGGTAAATGTATCCCTTTTTTACTTCAAAATAATATTTAGAATATTTTTTTCTTTGAGTTCTTTCGAGTATTTAATACTATTCAGTCTTATTTTTTAATATATATATATATATATATATATATATATATATCTTGGTTAGATGGTCTAACTAATTTACAGGGTTCACCACTTCACCTCATGTTCAAATTAAAATTCGAATTAAAATTGTGACTGATTTAAACTAACTAATTGTGATTCTAATTTTATATAAAAAAGTAAAAGCAAAATCACTTTTATCCTCAAGATTTTAACTTAATAGAGTGCATTTCTTTTGAATGCCAATTTGATATCGATAATATATGATCAAACGAGCGATTTACTTATTGATTTTTCGAAGATCTAGCCCGAGTTATGGTAGAAGCTAAAAACATATTTTACATCCATTCATATACAATTTTTTGTGTGTTACCAGTTGTGTTTGTGAAGAATATTGCTGAAATTTTTTAACAAATCACTAAAAGACAAATTATGCGGAATTTTATTTCATTTAAAGTCTATTTATTATGGGTTTAATTTTACTTAATAAATCTTGTGTAGTGATGTCAAATAATATATCTTGATAGAAATCATAGATACTAATAAAAAGGTGCTAATTGTTTTTTTAACAAAAAATTCTGAATATATATATATATATATATATTATAATTTCATTGAGATATATTTGTAATGTTTTTAATGCTTTTTTTTTATTAATTGAAAGGCAGTTAAATGTGGAATGTTTTCGTAAGTTCTGTATTTGTATGATAGAAGTTTTGTTAAAAAAAATGTAGAATACCTTCATATGTAAATTTATAATGTATTTAAATTTAAAATAAATTTTATATTTCAAAAATAATATTTTATATTATTATTACAATGTTTTAATTTATATATTAGGTTTTATATACAATCCTTTTGAATAAATTATTTCGTTACACTATTATTTAGTTATTTTAATAATATATTATATTCTGCAAAATTCAGCCAAATTCAGCTGTTACCATTTGATTTATGAACGACTGGGAAAAACCCTGAAAAATACACGAACTTTTTGCGTTGCCATATTAATACACTAAGTGAAATTCGTTTTCAGATTAATACATGAACTAAGAAATTTTTGTCTTTTTCATACACGGCGTCAAAATTAAATTTTGAAAATCCAATTTTGCCCCCCATCATTCTTCCCCAAATCAATTTGTTTTAAAGTTTTGAATAAAAACCATAAATAAATATTTAAAAATCCAAAAAATCTAAGACAAATTTTAAAATGTCCTATAATATTTTATAGAGTTTTAGGGTTTAGAATTTAAGATTTAGGGTTAAAACCCTAAAGCATAAAATTCTAAACACTAAAAAACATGTTAAACCCTAAACCCATATAAGATATAAACCCTAAAACCTTAAAACTTAAACCTGAATACTTATTAGACACTAAAATCAAACCCTACAGATTTTCAACCCTATATCCTATAATCTTAAACCTTAAATTAAAACTTTGAGTTTAAAATGGGTAACCCAATATGATTTATAACTTATAGAGTTTAATAATTTTTTTATTTAGGGTTGAAAATTTGTAGAATTGAGGTTAAGTGTTTAATAAGTATTTGGGTTTAAGTTTTAAGGTTTATATTTTTAGGGGTTTGGGGTTTAAACCATTTTTATGGTTTAAAATTTTAGGCTTTAGGGTTTTAACTCTAAACCTTAGATTCTAAACTCTAAAACACTATAAAATATTATAGGACATTTTTAAATTTATCTTAATTTTTTTTGTACTTTTAAATATTTATTTATGGGTTTATTCAAACTTTAAAATAAATTGATTTGGGAAAGAATGATGAGGGCAAAATTAGATTTTCAAATTTTAATTTTGACACTGTGTATGAAAAATAAAAATTTCTCAGTTCGTGTATTAATTTGGAAAAAAATTTCACTTCGTGTATTAATATGGCAACGCAAAAAGTTCGTGTATTTTTCTGGCAGAAGTTGTAAAGTTCGTGTATTTTTCAGGGTTTTTCCCTTAGCAATTCAGCAAAATTCTGCAAGAAATCATCATTCAATTCCACAAGATTCTACATTCTGCAAAATTCAGCGGTTACCATTTGCATCCAATATTTAAAGTGAATATTCACAATTTCTTTGGATATATTTTGAAATATAATATAAAGAGCCAATGTAATTAACCGTGTTGATGACCATATTGATACTACAAATTTTATTTTTATTAAAACTAATATTTTATACATAAAACATTTTAAGTAAAATACTTTTATATCTGAATCTCATAAAAATAATAAGTAATTTGTATGAAATAAGAAAATGTATATATATATATATATATATATATATATATATAAGTTTGATATAAAGTGCGGATTGGTGAAATACAATTTTATACATACACTTAATAAAAAATAGTTTTTAAATTAATCTGATAAATTTTAACTATATATATAATATTATATATATATTACAGTTTTAGTAATTTATGTCATTTTATAAACATTGAAAATTATTTATTTTAGACATTGTAGTAAAATTCAAAAAAAAAAATTTTCAAATTAAAAGAAATATAAATGTGTATGAGTTATTCATTTGTTGGTGATGAAACAGAATTAGCTATTAATCATAAAAAATATAATATGAATTTATTATTCTGATAGTAAATTGTATGATTTGAAGTTATTTTGCAAAAAGAAAGTTAGCTTTTATGAATCAATTTTATGTAATTTGTGTTTGAATAGTTTTCTTAGTGATAAAAAAGAAAGTTTCAGCCATTAAACTTGTAAATACATGCTTAATGATTTAATGAGTTTTTCTTTGTATTTTTGTTCAGCCAAAACGTAGATCCTGCATTTTTCCACCATTCCGTAAATTTTTGTGATTGGTAAAATTCCTGCAAAATGATAAAAAAAAACACTATTCCACCATTTCGCAGAGTTACCAATCAAGGCCACAGTAAAAAAAGAAAAGCAAATAAATATTGAGTTACGACCGTTGTAATTTGATTTTGCATGTATTATGTTATCACTGACTGAAATTAATTAAATAAATTGTCTAAAAAATTAAATTCGACAGCCAACACAAGGAAATGTTATTCATTACACAGTTCAGTAAGAAAAATTATAAGTGACTTCAAAACAATATACAAATGTTGTGAATAATCTAGTTGTATTATTATTCTACAATATACAAAATATATATATGATACAAAGTAGGGTTTAACAAGCCTTCTAGAATATTCTAATGGGCCTCATAATGGGCATCTATATAATTATCCATAACACTCCTTCTTAGATGTCCATTATAATAAAATGCTCTCTAATGCACATAAGATCTGCCTCATTAAAAACCTTACTAGAAAGACCTAGTAAGAAAAACCATGGTAAAGAGGAAAAAAGTGCAGCGCACCTTTACTCTCCCTCATAAGTATATGACTTCAGATATTCGCTTTACTCTCCTTCATGAGCACATAACTTCGTATATTTGACATGACGTAGTCCAATGTGATGAGACAATTTCTTGAAAGTAGTATGTGGAAGGGTTTTGGTGAGTAAGTCTTCTTCACTTCAAAGAAGTTTGTAGCATCACCAATCTTCTTCTCTCGGTCTTATTCATGCATCATCAATACTTTGAGAATATGATAGACCTTGATCTGTCAATTGTAATTAAATCATTCTCCTTAAGTGCCTATCAATTGTATATTTTGTTGCCTCGTTAAAATCTTGTTATGGACAAACCCCATGGGATAAAAACCACGATAAGAAAAAATAGTACAATCACGCTCATTATCATACATAAGCATCTTCTTTAAGAGATAAATTTCAAACATATAAATACCATCCTTTTGGGGTACATATAATCATAATCTTAATGATCAAATGTATGACTAGCATATAGTCTTACCATGGACTTTTAATCCATAGCATCCCTTTCGTATAAAATATATTTGATTGCATTTGAACTTCAGGTTCAAATTCTCTTTTACATTTCCTTATACATACGAGTTATTCTTGGTTATCATGAAAAAGTACCAACTTGATTTTCCTTCTTGTCATATAAAATTACATCTTTCAACTATTAAGATATCTTAAACTGATTTCATATCAGTTTTAAGTATGGCACTTTAGGACGAGGTGTATGTCATGAGCAATTCACATGAAAAATTCTCCTATGATCTTTTCAACATAATATCAAATGTGCTTATATCTTCCATTTTCACCATTTTTTATTATATATTCCACCCGTTTTACACTTATAATGTATGAACTACTGGTTAAAAGACATCTCTACTAGATTATAATATTTATGTCTATTTCCTGTGTTCACTTTTGGCTCTATTTCTTTATTTCTATTTTGGACAATCAAAATTTTGTGTACACTTTTCAACATATTTTCTTTCATGATACTCTTTCTTTTTCCTTTATATCAACTGCTCATACATGCAAAGTATTACGACGTCGATTTGCTTTTCGGTTCCATCATTCCATACATGACATAACTAGCTAGATCTTTTGTTTTCCAGGTACCTGAATTTATTTCTTTGTCATGTTAATGTCTCTTCTAGAGACCCCTTATAGTGTTTCCTTCCTCGGTTTGGATAATTTAATCCTTTTATCTTCCAAGGATTTTAATATATGGAACCAATTGGTCTATCACACTTCATGCGATCTTTAGACTCACTAGCAGTTTAATATTGTCCTTCCAGGACGTTAATTCTAATTGGAGCATTTACAGCTGGTATATGTGACTTTGTCACTCTATTTGGGTCAGCAAAAGCTTCTGGCATTTGTTACTCTATCATCTGAACTATCTTTTGGACTTTTAATGTTCACATTCCTTAGTCCGAGGATCATTGATAATTCATCGCAAGTAATTTCTTTCTCCAGCTGTTTAGTTTCTCCCCCTGGTGTTGGATAAACAAACTCACTAAAATGAGTCTACATATCAAGCCTTATATAAATCCCTCGTGGATGGCTCTAATACTTAATTAATATTTCATATCCAACATATATTCTTATTATCCTTCTAAGGACCCATCTTATATCTTAGTGTTGGAGCACTTTGCACATTCAAATATTTTTCAGATGGAAACTGTTTGGTTTGACCCTAAACCAATATTATGGGGGGACTATTATTTTCTCATTGGCTTTGATGCAAATCACGTACTCATTTTGTGTTTGAACATAACCTTCGGGATGTTGAACACTTGAGACATAAATTCACCAACATTATCAAAGTAAAATTCCTATAAAGGAAATCTCGCAAAAACCACATTGTGGTTTGATGTCAAGGATACACGTGGATATCCAGTAGATGTGTCCATCAACTTTATGTGACCATCGAGTCAATGCGTCCATCAGCTCGATGTTTCTTTTAGGACCACAAGGTAACTAAAGTTCCACAGGGTGGATGATCGCCCATAACCATCTCCTTGTACAGTATTAAATTTCAAATTATCTGGCGGGTGAAAGCCATATGATCAGTTTGTCTTCTGAACAAGCTTCATATAAGAAATTATGAATAAGAATCTTCTTCACTAAATGTCTATATGATTTTTTTATTCTTTTGAATATATTATCGTATAATTAAACCAGGATGACCAATCCAGTTAAGCCAATCAATTAAATTTTGGTAAACTTCTAGCTTACTCTTCATTAATAAGCTTTCGCTGTAAACCTCTGGTTTATCTTACATTGTTCGTAAACTTCTGATTACATTTGATCTCATTCTTAAAATAACAAGCACATAAACATAATTCAATAAAAATAATAGAAATCAATCATAAAACGCATAAAGCTAGTAATATAAATCACGAAAACAAATTTCTATAACAATAATTAAATTTGAGAGTAACTTATTTCCTTCCGGGAAATAAACTCATCAAATTCCAACTGAGTTGTAGTATCGGAGTCAGTATCTTCGTCATCTTGATTTTTCCACTTCTGGTGGTATAATATGAGTTCTTTTTTTCCATATCCACCTTAATATTTGCAGTCATTTCTTTGGCAAACTTTTCTCATTTATACANCTTCCCCCCCCCCCCTCGAGATGATGAAATTTCAAGTTCATCCATCTCGAACTGAATCTCACGGTAAACAAAACTACTCTTAATAATGAAATTAATAAATTTAAGCAATCATCTCCATGCATTTTTCATTAATGTCATGCCATTAATTTAGGTTCCCAATCCACTAATTCACCAAGTGTAATTATCTGAATTGATGTTACCTCGATGGCAAGTAAAATCGAAGATCAGAGAAGGCGTCTCCAGCAACGTCGCTGCAAACACAGACGAACAGAACGCGGACCACCTTGATTGACCAGCATTAGAACTCGAATACAATCGACATGATAAATAATGAAAAGGTAAAACAGTAAGTAATCAACAAATCATAACGAAAGTAAATAAACATAATCTCAAACTCCCAATTATGTAGTAGTTATATATCGAAATCAAAATTATATATATACATGAATATGATAACATGATTGTGAAAGGATAAATTAATAACAATAGTGAAACGCTTTAGCAATAAATCAACAATACACTATGAGCATGATACTAATCATGAATAAATTAATTATTAGGGTTCATGATGGATGATAAGTTAGGTCAATATGTTCATGCATTTAATATACCAATTCACATCGACTGATACTATTAATATAGTATGGAAAGATGAATTTACCTTGATGGCAAAAACAGAAGTGCCAATGTATAAAAACAAAGCATAGGTGTTGGCTAGGGAATTAGGAATTTGCTCCAGTTAATTAGCACTTCCTTTGATAACAATAAAGAAGTTGAGATCAAAACATTTAAAAATTATATTGACTATTAAAATATAAACATGTAGATCCGTTGATTAAAGCAACCATAATCAAAAGCATATATTTTTGCATAGTAAAACCGTCATTATGTTTTGATTTCTTATAGGCATGAGTGTGTTGTTTTTATCTTGGCCATGGTCATGTTTTCAAAGACATGCAAAGTAATTAAGTTTAGTAAAAAAATAAATTAATAAAATACTTATCTCCATGGAGTCGTTATCAGATCAGTTACGGAGATGTCGTCGTTAGTTGGATATAAAAGTACATAAGAGATCAGAGGACGCATCTTAGGAATCGGAATTAAGAGATCAGAGTCATCATTGGCTAGGGACTGAAAAAAGTAATTAGCTCAGACGGTTAGGATTTCGTCTGATAAGGTGTTGTGAATAATCTAGTTGTATTATTATCCCACGATATACAAGATATATATATATGATACAAAGTAGGGTTTAACGAGCCTTCTCAAATACTCTAATGAGCTTCACAATAGGCATCCATATAATTATTCATAACAACAAATACAAAGTCCAAATAACAAAGGGAGGGGGCGGGTCAAAATCTGCATCTGCCGGTTGGACCTATTTTGGTTTAAAATTTTAAACTCAGAAAAAGAGGGTCTCATGGGTTGTCACATTTCGGGTCACAGGTTTAGCCCGCTCAAAACGAACTGTGGGCTATTGGGCAACCCGTTAAATTTTCATAAATATTATTATATTAGGTACTTTTATATCCAACTAACCGTAGATATTGCTTACATATAAAAACACTTACGACATATCCTTTATTTATGCTGAATTTATTTCTTTATCAGATGATAATTTCTTATGACTCTATTATATTTTTCTGACACAGATTTTTGACGAACTTATGTCATAATAAATGTCTTAAACATTATTTCATTTTATTTAGTTATTTAATATATGCAATAGATTCAGATTTAATAAATAAATCATTTTGTATAATATATATATATATATATATATATATATTATAAATCATGAGATCTGACTACAATTTTCATTAAAAGTTTCATTAAATATTTTTTTTTATATCAGGCAGATTTATAGTTCTTTTAAATCTTATTTAGTTATATTTTTACATAAATACCATAGACTATGTTAAAACACCATAATAGTATTTCTATTTTTGGTTCAGATAGTTGTGGTGATTTTGATTTCGAAGTTATGGCGAGGAGAATGAATACAAAGTTTACAAAGTATTGGATGAATATAGTTTCACTCTAGCTATGTGAGCTGTTTTTAGATCCGGGGTATAAACTACAAATGCTTATGTTCAATTGGATCCAAGTACTTCTGAAAAAGGTTGAATTTCCTCTTACAACGTTTCTTCGGCACCAACTCCAAATGAGCTTCTTACAGAATCACCACTTGAAGACGATTTGGACGTTGTAAGTATTTTTCTAATTTTAACATTATAATTTCATAATAAATCTTTATATGTATCTAATTTAATGTTAAAAAGTAAAAATTTAGGATCTTTTTGAGCTAGAGAGGAGCATTCTACCTGGTTTGGATAGAAGGAAATCAAATTTGGGTGCTTATTTGGAGGAAGATAGGTTACGGCTTAATTCTTTTCGAGAGATTGATATTTTAGACTATTGGAAAAACAAAGGGCAGCGATATGGTGATTAGCTCTTTTAGTTTGTGATTTGCTCAGCTCAATATCCCTATCACTATGGTGGCATCAAAGTCGGCTTTCAGTATTGGAGGTAAAGTGTTGAGCCCATTTCGGAACAGTCTTCTTCCAAAAAAATATTGTTGGTTATCTGTCGTTGGATTATTATGGATTTATGGTTTTGTAAATGATTTGGAATACTATGGTTGTTGGTTTTGTTGTTGGATGTATTATAAATGGAATAAATGCATTCTATTAAACTTAAAATTCAAATGCAGCTTATCCGAGACCAAACCCTTAGGTTTGTATTACGAGACCAAACTTAAAACTTAATATTTCAAAAATTCATCTTTTCTATTAAACTTAAAATTCGAATCAAATATTATCAAACAAATCTAATGGTTTGGTTATAAAATTTGAATCATAATATGTAAATGTTAGACATGCATATATAAAACAATACACTATTTGGTAATACAAAATATTTTAAAAATAACAAAAAAAAATCGGGTACCCGCGGGCAGCCCGAACTAGACCTGGTTCATTTTGGGCTCCAATTTCAGACTTCAAATTTATCGGGCTCAAGTCTAGTATCGGGCTCAATCGGGCGGGTCATTTTCGGGCTCCGGTCGGGCCGGGCTTTTTTACCCATTATAACATCCCTATATGTTGGTATAATAAATTTCCAATGTCACACATGATATAGCCATCATAATCATATAAAATTGATGGAAACAATAAAAGAGTTTGTAAGAATACATAAAACATGTACGCTATCACTGAAAATAGCTCAATTCTTATGCGAACCACCAAAATGTTCCAACATATGAGAAATTTGCAGATAATACTAAATTGTTCCTTTTCTCGGTGAATTCAGGGCTTCCACTAAGATTTCTATCGATCTAAGAGATTTTACAAATCTTTTAATCACTTGTGTGCTATTTTCTTTTAAGAAATCTGTAAACAGGGGCGGAGCCACTAAAGTGATAGGGTGGTCAGGTGACCACCACCAATATTTTTGAAAAAATGTTAATCTCTTTACATATAGTCATAATGACCATATGTTAAAAGAAAAATTGACCACGTCTATAAAAATGTTAAATTAAGAGGGTTATTTTCTTTTTAGATGGTCTAACTAATCTACCGAGTTCACCACTTCACCTCATATTCAAATTAAAAATTATGATTTATTTAATATTAACTAATTTTGTTTCTAATTTTATAAAAAAAGTAAAATAAAAATCACTTTTATCTACAGGATTTTAACTTTATAGAGTGCATTTCTTTTGAAGCCAATTTGATATCGATAATATATGATCAAACGAAAAAATTACTTATGTATTTTTCGGAGATCTAGCGCGAGTGATGGTAGAAGCTAAAAAAACACACTTTACATACACTCACATAAAAAAATTTTAAGTTGGCTCTGAGTTTATCATTTACTAACGCAACCATTACGATCCTGCATACCTCTCTACAAAATTGAATCAATGATCACTTTATAAGTGACTGTCACATTTCTTACATTAAATAGTATTTTTCGAAGATATAAAATAAAAGGGTGGTATTTTATGTTCGTAGAGTGGCTGGCCCTCCATAACTTAAGCTTTCTCAATATACTCATCCCATTTTTCTGAATTGTGAGTTATTAATTTGGAGGGTGTTTTAAATTTCCATTTTCTTTAATGTTCACCGTACGGGAAAGAGTATCCACACATGCTGTAGAAGTGAAATATTAAATAAGAAATTCAAACCTTTGTTATGAGGGTATAGTAACATTCAAATGTCATACACGATATAGCCATCATAATCATATAAAACTGATAAAAACAGTAAAGCAAATACATAGAACATGTACGCTATCACTGAAAATAGCTTAATTCTTATGCGAAATTATAAATCTAATAGAAACAGTAAAATCTTTTGTACAAATACATAAAACATGTACACTATCACTGAAAATAGCCCAATTCGTATGCGAACCACCAAAATGTTCCAACATATGAGTAATTTGCAAAGAATACTAGACTGTTCCTTTTCTCGGTGAATTCAGGCCTTCCACTAAGTTTCAATCGATCCAAGACATTTTACAAATCTTGTAGTGACTTGTATGTTCCATGACGTGAGAGTTCTACGGTTCGCTTATTGCCTTCGTCAACGTGTTCCGCGACCCGTGAGAGTTCTACAGGCTATTGCCTTTGTCAACATGTTATGTGGCCCGTGAGAGTTCTACGGGCCACCTACTGGCTTCGTCAAGTCATCTGGTGATCGGTGAGAGTTCCACGAGTCACCTATTGCCTTTGACAAGTCATCCTGAGACCCGTGATGCACTATGGGCCACAAATCAAGCTCTACAAAAAATCCCGCGACCCATGAAAGCTTTACGGGCTGCCTAACAACATCTATCAACATCTCCTGTGACCCGTGATGCACTACGGGTCACAGATCATCATTAAAAACTAGTCCCACAACCCACGTCGCATCCCGGGTCGCGGATCAACATTCATCCCATGGTCATGACAAGCTAAATGACTTAGTTCCAACAAGAAATACGATCCATGAAGTATCCTTAACTCACCAATGATGAAATGCAACCCATACGATTGATCGGCAATCCATGACTCTGATAACACTCCTAAGCAGTTAACGGCCCAATACTTCATATACGGGTCGATCTCCACCTTTCGGACTAAACAAAGCCCTTCGATGAGAATCATGCACCAAAAAACTAGACGATTCGAGGATTCTGCTAGGAAAAAGAATTTTTTCCTTTATCTCTAGACAAAAAGGAAATCTTCATGAAGAATATCAGAGAAATGGAAGTTATCCCGAAGAATATCGACAAAATGGAAATTGTCCCATAATCTATCGAAAACCCTAAGGCAGTTTAATTAGAAGTAATAAATAGAATCGAGGATCCTAGGTCATAACTTATCCTCCAATTGTCGCATCTCTTGAGCTCTACAACTTTTGTACTCGAATTTTTTTTCAATAAAATGACCTACTTTTTCTCATCGATATTTTTTTTTTGTTTTGAGTGATTCATACATAGAGAGTCGACGATCCCTAAAAGTTTTGCAGACAAGTTTTGGTTGTGTGAATTCTCGCTCACACAACAATTTTTCTTATGTACCTCCAAACCATTAAACACTTATGGAAATCCTGCTTTAGTGTTCAACTTACAGCAAAAGCATATGCAAGACAAATATAATTTCCTTAAATTAATTTGCATTATGACATTCATACTAGTACCTTGGGATTTCTAGTCAGGTTTTAAACTTAACATGTCCAAATATAAATGTACATAATTAAGTTCACTAGTAAGGATTCAAGAGATGAAGTTTAATACATAAAAGTACGAGAATTCAAACATATTTCATCACAATATCTGATCACTGCTCTTCACTTAGTTTGGCTTTCAAGCTTTGTAGATGGAGATTGTAATGGATGTTGATTTCACAACAGATTCTCAAAGAGAGGAATCACTCACCAGTTTGTATTTGATTACATCTTCTTCTTATCTCCAGTTTGATATAGAAAACATGGCTTCCAAGTCATCCTTAGACTTGAAAATACTCTCTGGAGTTAAATACGGTATAACAAACTCAAACTCGGAGACTGTCAAGTCGATTTCATGACCATGATCTATAAATAGTTGCCAAACCGAAGGATCTTTGTTGATGAGATTCAATATATTACTGATGTTTTCAAGTATCTCTCCAAAAGAATCAAGTTCCCCAATCCTCTCCAGCATGAGCTCGAAGCAATGAGAGACATTAACAAACCATACACAATTATGCTGCTGCCCGCAAAGGACTTGCCTAATTCACTTATCCAACCAGAGGTAGAGCATACACTGATTTGAATCACATTAAGCACTCTAATCTCCTTAACAACCTCACCACTAGCAATATCAATGCAGTGACATCTTCTTTTATATCAGAAAACATATACATATTTCAAATAGACAGGACCCGACGGACAATCTGCGAGGAAATAAGCCTTTCTGATCCACCTAAGCATCAAACAAGATGTTGCAACTAATAAATTCCCAAGAATATTTTATCTTCTTCATCAATCTCCATAGTTGTATCCTCATCCTCGAAAGAAACACTTGTGCTAGATGTACCTGTACTTCTTCCACGCTTATAATCAGATGATGATCCCATTCAATCATCCTCCGAAACGCCTCTCTAACAATCAATGTAACATCATCACATAAAGTTACATCGGGTCTCATACCACCCAAGTGGCGTTTCAGACGATAAAAATCTGTCATTTGTTTACTACAATAGTTGCACTGAACCCGTATTTTCGTCTTGTCCACGTCAAATTAATCCATGCTCATGAATTTCCATGATGGTTCCTTCTCTGTAAAACAAAGATAACAAATTTTTGAATTAAACAGGAACCATGCATAGAAAATAAAAGGTTGAATGGACTTTCTTTTGACACAGATCTCATACAAAATGATATCCTTTTTTCACACAAAATAGGAACCATGCATAGAAAATGATCTCATACAAAATGACCATGAAGAACAATATCATTTTGTATGAGATATATGTCAAAACAAAGTTCATTCAACCTTTTATTTTTGATGCATGGTTCCTGTTTAATTTAAAAAACCTGTTACCTTTTTTTTGCAGCGAAGGTACCATCATGGACATTCCTGAGCATGGTTTTTTTGTGGACAAAACAAAAAGATAGGTTCAATGCAACTATTTCAGTAAACAAATGACGGACTTCTATCGTCCAAAACACCACGTGGGTTGTACAGGACCAGATGTTGCTCCATGTGATGATGTTACATTGAATGTTAGACATGCGTTTTGAAGTATGATTAAAATGGGCACATCATCTATTATAAACGTGGAAAAGTAAAGGGTCATCTAGCACAAGTGTTTGTCCTGAGGATGAAGATATAAGTATGGCGATTGATGAAGATAGCTTTAAATCTGCGCAATATTATGCAAAGAAGATAAAAGATTCTTGGAAAGTTACCGGTTGCAACATCTTGTTGGATACGTGGGTTGACCAGAAAGGCCGTGATCTTGTTTCTTTCCTCGCAAATTGTCCACCGGATCTTGTCTATCTGAAATCAGGTGATGTTTCTGATATAAAAGAAGATGTCACTGCCATGATATAGGTAGTGGATAAGGTTGTTGAGGATATTGAAGTGCATCATCTGATTCAAATAATTGCATGCTTTACCTCTGGCTAAATAGGTGAATTAGGCAAGTCTTTTGCGGGCACAACAAAAATGTTTTCTGGAGCGGATTGGGAAACTTTATTCTTTTGGAGAGATACTTGAAAACATCAGTACCATCTCGGATCTCATCAACAAAGATCCTTTGATTTTGCAACTATTTAAATATCACAATCAATATATAGAGTTGACAGTCTCCTATTTTGAGTTTGTTACACCGTATTTAACTCTAGAGAGTATTTTCAAGGCTAAGGATTACTTGGAAGCCATGCTGGCTTTATCAGACTAGAAACAAGAAGAAGCTGCATAATATATATTATCTAAATTGGTGAATGATTCCTCTATTTGGGAATCTGTTGTGAAATCAACATCCATTATACACTACAAGAAAGCACGTCGTTTGCGAGGGCCGGTTTCCACGCAAAA